>WEIT01004751.1:15664-46826 GCA_013389985.1 Dryoscopus gambensis | reverse complement strand
CAAACTAAAGTCCAATCTTAAAAAGAAAATTTCCCGGAGAATTTATTCTAGTGCTGTTTGTTAAAAAAATGCTGATAAATTCCTTTCAGAAATATCATAACTAGTCTTCATTAGACCCAGAACAATTAGCCAGACTACAATTTTGATTTAATAGGGCAGAAACTATGTTCCTAACACAAAACCAACAGAAAATGACACCCTCCCCCCCCCAACGCAGCAGCTCAATGCCATGCATGTACTAAGCTGTATTTGCAACCTTTTAAACTTTTAAAGTGATGCAATGTAGACATTATGTTTCTTTTAGTGAAGGACATGTAGCAATTTTTATAACACAGATGTAATATATAAAACGTACATTGAAAACAAAGACAAGAAAAATTAGTTTTTAGGAAACAACTGAAAAATGTTGAACCAGATCAAAATATACAAGATACAGGAGCATAGAGCCTACAAGAGAGCATTATTATTTATAAAATCCTACTCGCATGCCTTCACTACATTTAAAGACACTGGTAGTTAGTTCACACTAGAAACAGAAAGTAATTAAGACTGAAGTCCAAAAAAGTATATGAAAGTCCTCTGTGAAGGAGCAGTTCTAACATCTATCTGAAGTTAATCAAAGAAGAAATCATCTCAGCACTGATAAAGAGTGAGAAGGAATGAATGATTCAGTGAACTAACGTAAATCAAAATCTTATAGATGCCTTAGCGTTTTTCAAATGGAAATCAGGCTTTTTATATCTGATTGATTTGGATTCCAGAGGCAAACTGCTTGCCCTGTTTCTCTGAACAGAAGAGACTGAAATGGATGAAAAGAAGAGTAACTTTACAACAGGGAAGGAACTCAGAAACTGGCTTTCAAACATAGGAAATCAGACTAAAATTCTGATCACTCATATCACACTTTTCCAATGAGGTGTGAAAGTCAGCTCCAAACACAACTGCAGTTCAGAGGAACTACAAGGAATTCTGTGTTCTTTAAATAAGGCAATAATGAATATCTGATTATTTCCAAATAGATAAGCATTCATTTTACACATATAATTTATTTAAGTAGCTAGAAACACTATATAACTCACGAGTCAGTAAGGAAAGAACCATTTATAAACTTATCTGCTTTGAAATTTAGTAAATATATTTTGCTATTGTTGTCATTTCCTAGAGAAGTGTAAATGAACCACTATAATCAACTTAATCCAGACTTCTATCCCATTATTGGATAGTTGAGCCAAAGAGATGTTGGAAATTAAAGTATATAATTTAAATTATGTATCTTTGGAATTTGTGCTATGATTTTATGAGATTTTTTCCAGAGTAGTCCCTTCAATGACTCAGACACACAAAATCTATTCAACTGCTGTAAATCCCATTACAAAGATAGCCATTCTGTTTAGAATTTGTAAGCATTACAGACAAAAGTAAACCCACTTGGATTGGAAATATTCAGTTATATGTGAGACTGGAAAGGTTGCTGTAGAAGTCTAACAAATTAATGCCTTGGTATATTAAACTCACATACTACTACACCAAGTATATTAAAGCTCCTTTCCCCATTAAAAAAGCTGAATATTCTCAAAACATCAGCATTCTGTAACATATTTTACATTCCCACACTGCAAAAGCTCCCTTCCAGCCATCATTGAATTTAAATACTTCTGGTATGACTATTGTTGAGAAAAATAAATTCTTAGTGCATGGAAAAGAATCTTTTTCTTATGTGAACAATATTTAAAAATTTTCTTGGCCGCTTTCCCAGTTCATCTGAATAGGACTCCTGCTTTCCAGATATTCACATACAATGTAGTTCTTGCTTTTACGCAAGAGTAATCCTCCTAGACAAAAACCGCTTGTAATTTTTGTAAGGATTTCTATTGCAGTCTTACAGAAAATATTGCACCTTTGCAGGAGCTAAACATTTAAAAATAAACTAAATGGAAAATATAAAATTGTATCTCTTCCCTTGACAAGGTCCCATTTTGGATCTAATTCATTTACATGCACACTGCGATGTCCTATTATGCACAGCCCCAGTGAATGCTGCTGGATGCTGGTAATACACATTATGGAGAGATGGAATGTAGCTGACAGAAGCACTTTAGCTTGTGAAGGAGACATGAGGAGACACAGCATCCAGGAAATTAGTTGTTAAGGTTACAACAATTAAATCCCAAATCAAATTCAAAAATACATCAAAGCAACACAAGTTCAGTCTCAAGGTTTCATATCAGAATTTAAGTTTCTATACTCCTAATTAAGGTCCTATTCAGAAAAAATAAAAAAATCACCTAATTAACTTTAAGCACAAACTTCAGCCCAACAGAGAATGAGATACAAGCCTATGTTTAAACTAAATATATGTATAAATTTTACTGAAGTCAGCCTTATGAGGCTGTTCAAGCACTTTAATGAATGACCATGATGGAGCATAAAATAAACACAATTAATTTTATTCATCTGTGTAGAATTTGACAACAGAAATTACACGTAATCGTGAACTGTAAGATATTTCAGTTTTCTCAAATTTCTCCAACTCCAACTCTTAATCGCCAGGATACGTTTTGTAAGTAAGGCCACATTTCATGAATTCTAACTTTCATCTACAGATTTGTCTATGTTTTAGAAGAAAGAATAAGGCTAGCAAGATCCCAAGTTATCTGTTCCCAATAAAGAAATTGCTATAATGCAGTCTTCATGGCCTTTACCTGTTTCTACATCTGTTAAATGCAGGGTGGAATCAAAGCCCCCACTGAGGATCCTTCTTCCACAAGATGACCACCGGGCAGCTCGAACAGCACAGGAGTGACAGGAGTATGTTTTTAAACAGCAGCCTGTATCTACAGCATCCCATACCTTAAAAAGAAGGATAAGGACACCTTTATAAAGAATCACAGTATTTTTTCAAAAATAATTAGCTACAGCAAATCACTGTAGTTGAGAAAGCTTTGCATTCTGAAGTTGTATCAGCTAAGCTGTAAAAAATGGTTTGAAATAATTGCATGGTTGATCAGAATTAGAGCATTTTATTAACAAGGTACAAATCCGTAATATATTTTTATTACTTTTGCTATTTCTTGAAATGTCCACATTGCTTTCAATTCATGTTATACTTCCCCATTCATACTGCTGTCCTAACTCTATGCAGGGATGTATCCAAATACATTGTGCCTTTACATAATTTTTATTCCAAATTTTTGTCTCTATCATATTTGTTTTTCATCAAGTAAAAAGAATCCTAGCAGATTACAGCTTTCACATCTGCCTATACATAGGCTTTTATCATATTTCTCAGTTTGCAATTTTAAGCAGAATTTTACTTTAACTTCACTGAGGAAGCAGATAAGAATATTATCGTGCAGCTACATGGAGATTTTTAAGGGGCCTGAGTGTAAGTCCTCTCATTTGTCATTTTCTTCTGGACAGAACTAAGTTGATGCTGAGACTTTCTGAAAATCCTACTAGTTATCCAATGTTTATTGAAGTATATAACAAGCAGCATTTTCAAAACATATATAGTCTCGCTCGCATTTTAAAAGCACTTTTAAAGAGACAGGCACTTATTTCCAAGTAATTTAGAAAATACAACTACTTTGAATTTAGTTACCAAGTATAGTTGACAAAAATTAAATGCATACCCTTTTGATGGTTCTCCTTTTGTCATAATTTTAAGATAAAATTAGAAGTTTAGCAACAAATGACCCACATAAAGATCCAGTATGATCAGTGCTGTGACAGAAGGCTAAACATCAAAACTATTTAAATATGAATATTCTTCTTCAGTAAAAACCAGATTATAAAATATCCAGTGGTTGTACAATATAATACCTATTGATCTTAGAATGTGAAGAAAAAAAGTGAGACTTTGGGTAATGTATTTTTATCTTCAATTATATTTTCTTCTTACTGGACAAAAAGGACTTGCTGACAGTATCATTACATAATGCATACTTAGAAGACAACATTCCATTATAGAAAATTATTTTATCGAAGGATCTTCTATCATGAAGCACAGTTCTGCAATGCAAAGCAACCAATTATCATTAATTACTTGACTAGTCAGCAATGACTGAAACTGTGATGGCCATACCCTTAGTATTCTACCCTATTCACAACTTTAAAACGTCAGGGAAATTTTAATATTAAACTGCTTTTGAAAGTAAGTTTCTCTCTTTTAATGATTTTTAATGATTGTTTCAAGTTTCACAGTATCAAAAAAGGGTTAATTATGTCTTGGAGGCCTGGCTTTTAATACGGGGAAGCTAATGAATGAATCAAGATGAAAGGAAAAACAGGTGGTACATGCTTCTGATATTTTCTGTCATGTTTTAGAGATTAAGTACAAAACCTCAATTTTCACAAGAAAGGTAAAGTAAGTCCAACAGCACTTTTGAGTTCATGCTTCATTTTAAAAAGCTATATAATTGGACATAGCACATCCTTACACCTGCATATTTCCCTCCATTATGTGAGACAGAACAAGTGATCCACTCTTGTGGATGAGACCACTGACCAAGGGACAACCTACCAAACAGCACATTTCTCTCCACTGTTTTACTTTCCATCAGCTCTTTTTTGCCCAGGTAATGGTGGCGTTGCAATGCTTTCTGGAATTAGATCCACATAGGCAAGGCAGTTTTGACTGAGGAAATTCACTTAGTTTACTGCCAATTAATATAAACTTTTAATTACAGAACCAGGTTTTGAGAAAAAAAGACCAAGAGTTAAACAAGCACTTAGAGGAGCACCTTCCCGCCTCAGGCCCCACTTCAGTCAAGTGCTTCTCCCCGCTGCTCCTACCCAGCTCCATCAGTTTTCACTGGGCATTATGGTGAAATGCTCAGCCGAGCAGTGAAGGCTCAGCTGTAACAGAACGTGCCTGCCCCAGGTTACAAGCACCATTCTGTGCCTCAAAGTGACAGAGATGTTAACCATGTTATAGGCACAAACGGAGAATCTACTATGTTTCATTACAAGGGAAAAATGCTTCAAATCCTATCCGAGGATCACTGCAAAGCCACCATTCCTGTGCATTTCCACTGTTCAATCATGGTAAGTGAAAAATGTGGTTTTGGGGACAGTTCCAGTGTACTCTGTTCAAAGCTTGAGAGGAATGTCTGCTCAGCAGCTGGTGCTTGCTCCATACAGGCAGCCACCACCATGAAAAAAAGGAGAGGTTGCAAAGGGCTGAGTCCTCTGCATTTGAGTTTGCATGTCTTGCCCAAGACTCAGAAGTCAGATCAGCAGATTCTCCAGGGTAATGGGCGTTTCAGGGTTTTAATTTCAACTGAGAGAGTCAAGTGTGTCAAGAATAACTTGTGTGGAATAAAGGCCTTTCTAGTCTTTTTTTCTTCATTTCTTCCATACCCTAGGAACTAGGGCCATTATAAACTTCCCGTTTCAAGTGAGTGATGTGGATCTTGCCTTCTTTAGCAAAATGAACATGAATTACAGCCTCTTTACCCAAAGAGAATCCCAAACATATCCTTCTGAGTGGCATCTATACATGAATTTTAAAAAAGGATTTGTATGCAAAATCAGTCTAAGGCTGAGGATAAAGGCCACAACAACATAATTTAAGAAGTCATAGTTGTAAGAATTTTGAAGTAATTTCATTAATAACTTAAGTGTCTTAGAACTATTTAGAAAATTACACTTTTAATACCAAAAGCTGCTAAACTTTAAACATACCTGGTAATAAATACCTTTACATTTATTGAACATTTATTTGAACACTTATTGAATAAAATCCCAGATTTACATGGAATAAAGATCATATATAGTACAGAATAAATTACTTGGGCTAGGGAAACAGTTCACTAAAAAATACAGAGGCTGAGATATATATAAATCTTCCTTCATAGGCATTGAAACACATGTATCAAGTATTATAAGACTAGACATTATTATCCATCTGCCAAAGGAAGACATATTTATGTTAAATTATTTTCACCAAGAGATCAACTGCTTTAAGTGTTGTAGCTTTACTTCAAAACTCAGCTCTCACAGAAACTCAGTCTTATTTCTAGATGAAATACTGAATTCTCATTAAACCTGAGGTTGCTCTTTTATCTTGTGATGACCATTCTAATTTTAATTGTTGAGCTAAAAGTTTAAAAACACACATTTCATCCTGCTACTCTGAAAATACTTCTTACTGCCACACATTCAAGCAATGTTATACATTATAAACAGTAACCAGTTCACCCTTTCCCCTTGTAAGAATCACAAAACTGTGAAATATGCGACTGTTACTAGAAAAATGACACATATTACCATATTACCTCCTCTATATCTACAATTATTAACTAATTAATTATAGAGTATTTGAAATAAATAAACAGCCAATACTCATTTCTGGCATAAAGGTATCACGAAAAATTTAATTTTATTTTTTCCAATTTTATTAAAATTTGCTTTAATTTATCAAACTGGTTCATCTTTCACTACTAGTTCTTACTCTTCTGTGCTTCACTATTTATAACACCACATTTCCATTTCTTTTCCATAAATTGTTTTCATTTCATTTCCTCTCCTATTATAGAAAGTATGGTGATTATATAGTTATCTGCTAGGATTAATACAGGGGTCCAAAATGGCAGGTACAAATAGCAAAGTGACAAAATTATACTAGAGATTTCTTTACAAAAGCAATTTTCCTTTTACTTTCTCTGAGGCACATTGTAATTCAATTGCTCTTTCACATTCTCCATAGTTGGAAATAAAGGCTTCAGAAGATGTTTGCTTTCCTGTATAGCCTAGAAATGCTATGAAAATACTGTAACATGTATTTTAGGTAACATAACCAGACCTTCTCACCCTTGAGATCAGAAGTTCACAAATCACATAATCAACTACACAATAAAAGAGATGAGATTTATTATAGATATGTTTCCAGATCCCATTTTCTGACTGAAAGCTTTCAGGAAAACAGCCTTTGAAAATAAAGTAGTTTGGGTTGAAGATAAAAACTCCCTTGGTAAGTCACAGCAGAAAGCAGGAGAGGGTAAGCACTTGATACTCAAGTAAATAGCAGTCACAGAATAATGTTCTGGGATCTGCTGCACTATCAACCAGCTCATAAGGCATAAAAAAAAGGCTTTTACCTTACAGATCATCCAAACAAGGGATTCATTCCTAGACAAAAGGACACAGTAACATAAGCAGAGTAATCAAAGTAATATGAGAACTCATCAAGTACACTAAGACTGATAAATTAGGAATTGAGCAAGCCTCTTTCATTGCCATGCTATGATTATCCACGATGCACTTGCCTCCGAGCAATTTAGATTGCAGAAAAGAAAATCCAGCAGCCTGACTTTTAGAAAGAGAAAGGTGCATCTATTCCAGCAGGCAGTCACTAATTGCACAGTGAACTTGAGAACAATGATTCAATTGTGATAAATTAGAGGTTGGAAGCAAGTGAGGAATTAAGTTGTATGCATTTTGAATTTGCATGCATAAAGGAAGTACAGCAGAGCCAGTCAAGAATACTAAACAAGAAATTAATTTCTAGAGCACGTGTAACAGAATTAAAAACTTTTTTAATGGATGGATTTATGTTAATTTCAACATAACATCCATACTAAAAGAACTCTTCCCCCTCTATTTAGCCAAGTTGTGCCAAGTTGTGTTACCAACTTTTTTGTCAATGGCTCCTAATGAACTAAAGTAAGAAATCATTTTAGACCTTATCAATTAATATAAATGCAAGGAAGGGATTTAAGAAACAGCCCTGTTCAAGGATAATGTAGGATAGCACTGAGTTACAGGAACCATGAAGAAATTACTATGCTTTGACTAGAATAGATTCTTTTCCATTCCACAGCACACTTAGGTTGCTCCACAGACTTCTGAAGCTGAAAAGACATTCATCTTTCTCTTTTTTGGAACAGCACTGCTCCCTGATATCTCAAGGAGACAAAACTGATTTGGTTTTTTACCTTATTTTTTAACTGTGGAACTGAATTCAGGTCTGAAAGATAATATGCCATATCTGCTCACATGCAAAGATTCAAGAGAATGGTACTCCCTGAACCACACTGCTTTTCTGAACTCATCAATATCTAAATACTGTAATTTCTAACAAATACAGCAGAGAAGGAAGCCCCACACTATCTACAGAAAATGTCTTTCCTAGTTTTCAAAGCAGGATCCGATCCGTACTTTAAAAGGTTCTTTGAAAATCAGTGAGCCAGATGGCAGAAATAGTCTCATGGAAAAATTATAAAAAGGTATCTCCTACTGTTACTGCTTCTTCAAATTCCTCAGCTGGATGAGGTGCAGCTTTGGGCAGGATTGCAAGAGCTAAAAGTGCCCCTTGGTTACCTCTAAGCAACAGTAATAAGGATAAGGGGTTATATACACAGGTACATTCTTTTGTTCATAGAACTGAGACAAGAGAATGTCAGAAAGAGAAGCAATCAGTAGCCAAGCATTAGAATTGGTAGGTATGCCTAAGCCTCTCCAACCACTATGTGAAAAAAATCTGATCTTGAATGAAATATGTGTAAATTCCTAAACTACAGGAATATTTAGAATGTTTCATCCTTGTTTCAATTCATGTCTTCTTAAAATATTGAGCTAAATATTACTGTTGTAGTACAAAGCAAAATTTGTTGAAAGAACTACAAATGAGATGACTTGAACTGTTTTGTATAAACCTGCAGTTAAACTGTGTAAAAACTAAATTAAGCTCCAAAACCACCTGTGAGCTAAGGTTGTTTTGTGTATAACCTTCAAGTGTTAATAAGCTTATTTTCATACAGTTATGAAGGATGTAAATAGATGTTCAGATTGCTACATGCGCTATGATATGACATTTTTGGACATACCATCTTAATTTTTAAGCCAAATGTCCCCAAAAAAGAGGTTTTCTGCAGGATTCTGTATAGCTAGATAAAGCTAACACATTTTCAGATGTGTTGAACACTTGTTTTAGGAATGTTTAAAGTGCTCTAGGGAACATATTCTAAATGACAGCCCTCTTCCTAATCTAGACATGGTGTAAGTATATATCAATGCTGTCATTTGAACATTTACAAATTTCCACTAGCTTTTTTCTTGCAGCAGTTATAACTCAAAATGCAATTATCTTACTAATCCGAAGGGAAGAACCAACTTTATTATTGCTTTAATATCTGAATAAGAGAATAAGAGTTTTTATTTGGATAGGTTATTACTAGACAACCCTTACTACTGTAGAAACAAGAAGAATGGAAAGTAGAAAAATATAATAAATTCAATTAGCTGAGACAGCCAGCATAAGGTCTAAATTCATTATTTTTCCACCAACATTTTTGATATTAAATTGACTCAAGTGTATTAATCAAACCAATAAGGTGTAAAAATCTTCTCTTCTGAAAAAGAAAAAAAAAAAAAAACACCAACCAAATAAAACCCCCAGAAACAAAATCAAACAAAACCCAAAAAAAACCCCAGTATATTAGACATAAGATAGTTCTAATTTTGTATAGGGCTTTATACAGGCAGAAGCATATTAAGTTATAATACTTGTGGCATACTAGTCGGCACTACTACTAGAAACTACTCAGTGCTATGAAAATGGATTTGCACACGTCAAAAAGCTTTAATCCTAGAGAAACCAGCAAAGGTAAAGTACAAGCACTACATGAGCTTCCTACATGAGCTTCATGCCAAGCACGCCTATGAAATACATTTCCAATTACTTGGTGTTTTTTATTTTAATCTTCCCTCCCACAGAAACTCAGCAGCCCTTTCCCCAAGGAAGGCTTCATAATTGTTGGTTGTGAAGCTTCATTTGGGTTGTTTTCCCATTAATAGGAAAATATAAACCTAATCAAAAGTAAACTTTGAGCTGCCAGCATCCTATAAAATGATTTTGAGAAAACATTAATGGACGAAGATAAAACATTGACATTTTCAGTTGGCAAAGGGAGGGACAAGACAAATAAAATAGAATTCTGTGAAAAGGAAACAAAAACCCCACACTACTGTGGCAAGAGCTGCCCATCTGATTAAATACAATAAAGAAATATTCTTGGTAAAGCTTTAACAACAAGAGCTACTACACTTCACTTAAATAGACCTAAGGATTCCTTACTTCAAAGTTAACCTGTAACACGAGAAAAATCTAATCAACCAAGGAAAAATGAAGACATAAATAATTTTAAAGTATACAAACTGTCTGGGGTTTTGCCAATATAAATAATTAATGTTGCCTCCACGGGAGCCTTTCAAGTCAAAACTGGCAAACAGAACTCTTCAGAAAGAAGTAAATTATATTTTAAAAATGGTAACAGTAAGACATTGAACAATACTGATATAAATATTTCACAGACATTTCTAATAGAGAATTTGTAAATTATATATTCCCATTGTATCAAAATTGTCCTCAGGACATACTAATCTCATCTGTGAAAACCCTTTTTTTTTAACCATTGGATTCAGAAATGGAAAAAGTAAAGAAAACATGGACTCTGGTGAATTCCTATTTCTGGGATGTCATTCATGTCTGGAATTACAGAGGGGCAGATGAGAGGAATAGCTGAGATGAGACCTTATTTCTATTTGGTGGTTTCAATATTCTTTCCCTGTTAATTATATGCAGATTCTGGACAAACAAGCTCAATCCTCCAGCGTTTCACAACCCTCTCAGAGGGAGGCCTGCACATCCAGGTGTTACACAGCACCTACACGCAGTTGGTGTCCGGATGAAATGCTGCTAAACATCGATGAGTAACACATGCTCAGATGCAGTAACATGAACTACCAAAATACTAATAACATATTCAAACACTTGATTAAATTAAATAAGTGCTAGAATATTATATAATTATTCAGAAGCAAGCTCTGCTGCTCTTATAAACTGAAGCTAGAGATTAGAATGAGTTTGTTTATAAAGAATGTTTATCTAAATTTAATATCGCTATGATAAGAACTGAAGTACTGTTGACGTATGAACAAGTTCAGGGTGAAATCTTGGCCTGCCACATTTTCATTTACTTGAAAACACAGTTAAAAGTTTCAAAGTAACTCAGCAGCACTTCTGAGTACTTTCAAGACACAGCAACTCATTGTAAAATTTTCTTTTTATTATGGCGTATTTGTAGCCGAGCCTTGAGCTGAAATTGTGCCAGGTTTATACTGAACTGTTTCTATTCAACACCTGGGCTTCACAAAAATAACAAAGCTGAACAGTCAGTTTCTTTCAGGCTACTTGAACCGAGTAACATAAGAAGTGGATATGTAATAATCTCCCTCTTCATTACTCCAAGCTTCCAAGTCACACATACACATGAAATTCTCCTCCTGGAGGGCATATCAATTCCATACACACATTACTGTTAATATACAAGGGAGAAAAATTTTACAAAAATCAGTTACTACCATATGATTGCTGAGAAAGATGTGTAGAAGATATACTTAATAAAACAATCACTTATCACAATTACTTATCAAAATAAATCTAATACTTCCTTTATTTGGCAGAATGGTAACTTATAAGGTTTGTTATATTTAATTAATGAAAAAATTAGGGAGACTCCTTTAAAGGAGAAGATAAAGTAGCATTCTATTTTTTAAGTGTTATAATATTTCAAGGATCATTATCTTGCTTTAATTAATATCTTTGATCACTCTTTAAACAAAAGAGTTTTAAAGTTGAAGTGGTCTTTTTAAAGACACGTTTTTAAAATTAAGCTTCAGAGCATTTTTAAATGCTGGAGTATTCCCACATTCACTTGAAAATAAAACCATGTTTAAGGGGAGATTTTTCTCTGTTGGTTGGTTTTGTTTTGTTTTTAAATGTGCTTCATACCACAATGATGGGCCATTTCATTGTTTCGCAGCATTTCCAGCGAACATCTAGATAAGATATGGCGCAAAGCTTTGAGTTTTAGGGGCAGAAGCTTTACTGCAGTACAGTGTGTTTGACAGAGAAGTTTGTTTTTCTAAACAGAGATGAGGGTTACAAGTTTCTGATACCCATTTATTTTTAGTATCATAATGTAATACAAGGCACATTTGTATTGCAATGTGTCAAGAACACACTACAATGCGACAAAATCAGTTTAAACAAATTAAAGTCCGCAGGAGCTATATATCTTACTTGTTTAATGAACACTACCAGCAGCACAGGTTCACCCCCACTAAAATTAAAAAAAAAAGTGAAACAAGCTCAGTAAGATGATCTTGCCACTAAAAATACTTCCAGGAAAGTGGACAACTGAAGAGAAGTACTAACACAACTCAGAGTTCCTAAGACATCATCTGAGTTTCTCTACAGGAATGACTGCCATCCAAGCAGGGGAATGGAAACCAAAAACTGAGGCAACATGCTGAAGGGTCAAAGAACTATCAAACTTTATCAACTTTATCAACTATAATCAAGTTGGCAGAGACAGAGAGGGGTGTGAAAAAGCAGCCTAGTTTCTGGAAATAAGTATTAGAGCTTTAATTAACATGTCAGTTAGAACCTATAGTATAAAACTGTTCAAAACAGCCATCATGCAGTTGCTAGCATTTTTTATTAGTTACATTTCTTGACAGTATTAAGTTGCAAGTAAACTGACATGTTTATTTTCATTACTTTTATATACTTTTTTTCTACATTGCCAAGTGAAATCTTCACAGTTCTAGCTTCCTTCCTTGAAACCAAAATATCACTAGTAAGAAAATTCTCTTGAAACCATTTTATTTTCCTTTAAAAACTTCAGGGAAATAAATTACACTGTAAGACTTTCAAAACACATTGATTGCTTCTACAAAAGCACAGATTTGTTTGCTAGAATGTTTTATACCACATGTATCATTTTAAAAGACACTAAAAAATTGCAGACATTCACAGAATAAATTCTTCACTAAATGAGATCAAGATCTCTAAACACACTGATCCTTCTTTTGACTTTTATTCTGGTAGACAGCTAGTTTTCCCAGCTCTCCTTTGTTCTTAAAACAGAAAGATTCCAAAGGAATGGAGATGCAATAGAGGTAAGAGCAGCATTCTTACCCCTTTTCATTATTCTAAGATTTGGAGAAACACTTCAGTTTTCATTGATATGATACCACTCTAAGTAGAATCCTGTTGCCTAAGAGTCCTTTAAATGCCAGCAAGACACTTGTGGGACAGCAGCAGAGCCAGCAGCAAACACTCTTGGACAGAGATGTCAGCTCAGCATCCTCTGTACTGGTACCTCCCTTCACTCCCGGATTCAGCACAGACTCTGCAGCACCAAGGCCTCAAGTGCAGATGAGTGAATCGGTCACATTACACACAACGCTTGCTCATCCCTCTACAAGGTCTGGAAAATGCAACCTCTGAAAACTACACTAATCTAGACACACTGCGACCTGCAAAAAGTTGAACAAGTATTAAGATGTAGGACCCGTGTTATCACACATTTAGCTTTGGCTACATATTTTAACGTCCGGATGAATCAATAATGCAGGGCTGCCCATGACAGCTTGTGGTAGAATTTTACTGAGGCTGTATCACACAATTAGAAACAAGCTGGAGTCATCTTTACCTTCCGAGGACGAAACATCAGAGCCCCCTCTGGCAGCTGTACAACTTTAACATCTTGACTTGTTTCCACAGAAATAGCCTTAACCTGCAGTTCAGAAACAGGTGTGAAAAGATGGCTGCAAGCCCACTGTTTGATCAAGTTCTTGCAGTAAAAGTCTTGAAGTAAGAGCAGATATTTTCCTTTCCCAGAGTGGAATACATTTTGATAAATACAACAAGCAGTTTGGTTATTTAAGTGACACTGAAGAGAAGACTAAATTTTAGTTGCGTAGCAGAGATAACTTTGTACTGAAATTAGGTTAGCCAGAACAAGAGAGTATAAAAAAATAGGTAATTTATTTGGATAGTTCTTTTCAAATTAAACTGAATATTTTTAAATTGCTTTGAAGAATACACCTAGCCTGAAGGCTACTGGGATAAACACTGGTTGAGCTCTTTTCAAGATTTTTTTGCGTGATGTTTTTAAGCAGGATGGATGTACAATATAGGAACCTCCACCTTTTCTAGTTATACTAGAGTCACCCAGACTGAGATTTTTTCCTATTTTTCTTGAGGAAAAGATCCTGCTTTATTACAATTGTTTGTACTATTACTGAGCTATGATAATGTTTATGTGTCTCTAAGCACTGGGGAAAGTAATGGGAAAAACATACAAGAAGTTTATGGTCCAAGCGACAAAGGTCTCTCAGTGCAAGGTTTGTTTCTTGCTTCCCCTGGAACAAACTGTACCTTGCATTATGAATGTTCTCCTTTCTAACACACACACTGAATTGCTGCATGTGAATGGGAAGTATTGCTCCCTATGTAAATTAAAGAGCCTCCAGACAGCTCCTAACACAAAGCTGCCTCCCATAATCCTCACTGACAGCTCCTCTTTGGGAGATCTCAACAAGGTCCAAATCTCTGCCGCAGGAATTCCTGCTCAGGTGAGTCTCCACTGGATGGGTGAAGGTAAATTTTATCAGAATGAAGTCTATGAAAAATACTGTTAAGCCCTGGAAGCTGAGGAGCATCACAGAATGAGTAACATGGAGAGATATAAGTGATTTATTATATTAAGGATATTTACATTTCCTGGCCACTCACAAGTGGCAGATGCCTCAAACACTTCAGGATTTCTCAGAGTTACACATTTGCCTCCCAGGATATTCAGTGCCCCCTGTAAGATCTGCTGACTCAAACAGAACAGTTTGCCCCACAGATGAGGACAGCCACCTTGTGTGCAGCAGCACACACACATTAACCCTCAGCATATTCCTGACTTTTAAATGTAGTAAAAAAAATCCTACTCTGAAGCAGTTATCTAGAAAAGTTGTAAAACAACCTGTCCATTTTATTTTATTTTTTTCAGCTTCCCTCCAAGCACACAGCCCAACTCAGTTTTCTTCAGTGGGCGCAGCCATCACCATAACTCGGCCTTGGCCCTGCTGTGTGGCCAGGCACAGCGCAGGGTTTGTGACCATGTCATGTTTACCATGAGAGACAGCAGCTTCACCTTCCCTTCCAGCTCCCCCACATGCTATGTTGTTCATAACAAAAACATTTCCCTTCCACATTTATCTCCAGCATGCTGGGGCCATTACACACACTTCTACCCTTTATATCCATGTGTCTGTACACTAAAGAGGGGGACAGTTTGGGTTTGTTTCCCCAAGCAGGTAAGGCCCTCACCAGCATTACTCCAGCTGTCTCAGGTACACTCAAACTTGACTAATTCACACTAATTCTAGCACAGATATACAACATTGGCTGTGTCACAAGTATATTCTTTTTTCAAATGAAGTGATTACAGCAGCTCCTCTTTGCCAAGCAATTTACACAACATCAACACGGGTCATTAGAATACTCAGCTTTTTATTTTTTCTTTTAGGGAACTCAAGTATCTACATATTAATAGCTTTACATAAAACAAAACTAATTAGCTTTTGTTATTTGTTCTTTGCGTATCTATGCAAACCACTAGACAAAAAGGGGCCTGGCATTCATGTGACAAATAACAGAAGACTGCAAATATGTTTAATACTCTTTGTAATAAAGCCCAGTTCCTATAGCATCATTTAGATTGCCCTACGGAGTTTCTGTACTTTGTACTTTATAACACTTAATCTCTCTCCTGCGAAATCTTGAAGAACAACCTATTCTGTAAGTCAACCCAACAGAAAGTTATTGACAATGATTTCATGAAGAGCTTTGTCCCAAAGGGCATTGGTAGGTAATTTGCAAATCTAATGTACATCTAGTCAGCAGAGGGTTTTCAATGCTCACTTACATTCCCACAATGTAGTACAGTGATACAGCCAACCTGAACAGGAGATCTTTGATTATGTTTTTCATCAATACAAAGCACAACAGTTTGCATCAAATTTTAAGACTCAAAAAATAACCTTAAAAGAACAACTACTTAGTTTTTTCACATTCTCCACAAGACTTTGGTAAATAGGTTTTTCTTTATTACTAGGTCAGGGGGCTGTTTATTTTAACAACAAATTCAAAAACATTAAACACAGACACAATATTAATTTTAAAAATACAGGACTTTTTTTTCTTAAAGCCAATAAGCATATAAAAATTTTGTACTTGCTTTACCTAGATATCATATGCTGAAGAAAAACTACAGCAATTTAAGACACAAGAAGCTGTACCTTAAAGAGGGATTATTACTGTAGTCCAAATGTTTTAAAACTAGTTTCCAGATGTAACTGACTTTTTTGAATTTAGAGTAGGAGTTCAGTTCAAATGAGAAGTCCTGCTAGAAAAGTGTGGGTAGAAGCATCTATAAATACTCAGAATTGTACATGTTTAAAAGTATCTACTATGCTCTACAGCAATAGTTTAGAAATTAAGTAACAAGCTTGCATAATTGTTGTGGTTTTGTCATATTATTGTATCACTAACTTTCATTTTACAGCTGTGAGAGCATACTTTTGCAGCTGGAAATGAAAATAATAGCTCCTGCTAAAAACCTAGGACCAGTTTAAAAGTTGACTTTCTCCTACATGGATGTTGACATGACACTATGAATTAATGGTAGAATTATCAAGGAGCAGGTATGAACATACTGACACCTGCAAACACTTCCGGGCATTTACACAGCCCCCTATTAAGTTATTTTTAACTAGAGAGGTAAATGTAATATTTAGATTCTTGTAAAATACACACCACTGCCCTGCCCCATTTTGTTCTAAAGCCTGATGAACACTTCATTTAGCAAGCAATAATGCATAATTGTGGTATTCTACCAATAGGGGCTGCCTCTGTTGCATTAACATAGTGCAAACCTACTCGATCAGCACATCAGTGCCGTGGTACCATGAGACATCCCAGTTAAACTCATCCCAGAGAAGTATCTGTATCCCAGTGGGGCATCACATCAGCCCCACTCAGCAGCCTCGAGCACCCAAGCCGGCTGGATTGCTGTGGGCAGCACAGCCCTAAAGCATGCACATAAACCCAAAGGTCCACCACGGGTCCCAGAGTGCTCAGCTCCTTGGCACTACTGCAACATAAACATTTAAACAATGTAACCTTGCGTCAGGCAGAACTTGGTTCAGCATTTCTCACTGCAGCAGCGGTACGACACACCCACAGAAAGTGTTACTTCACCGCTAGAAATATTTCATTGCATTTACTTCACTGCCACTGCAGACTTACAGAATGAAGAATTTCAAAATTAGAAGTTAATGAAAATATTTGTGGTTTGGCTTACTTGAAAATTCTAGTAGCATTTTAGGCTAGTGCATATTAGCACCAATTTAAGGAGATTAGTGACCAGTTTTGATCAAATTTTTCAAGAGTATTTAAATCCTATTTAAGTATATAAATGTGAATGATTTGTAAAATAAACAAGGAATGTTAGCAGCTGCACATCAAGTTTTTTGATAATCCAGCCTCTGTACTGAGATACCCAAGTGCAGATTTCTCATCAGTCTTTACAAAAGGAGGGTCCTTCTTGTACAATGGCAGGAGGAAAAAGTAAGCAAAAAATGTTTTGTTTCAACCCATTTGGCATAGCAGACACACAGGTGAAAGCTTTTCGACATTACTACCAGACCATTCCGTTAGAATGAGTCTACGATAATACCTAAATACTTAAAATCAAAACCCGGTGGTCATGAAAAGCTTGTTTTCCCTAAGCCATTCTAAAACTGAAAAATTATCACTGGGAAGTTTCCCCAACAACATGCTTACCAATTCCAACACTATTTTCACATAACATGCTGAAGACCCTTCCACAATCAGATTCATGATATTATTTCAGCGTCCTATTACTCAACTTCTCCTCCATCTGTGTTGCCATCACTAAAACACTTCATCACTCCCCTTGGTTATGCCTTCATGTACCTGCAGTTATCTCCACTCCCACTGCACAAAGCATAGATAATTAGTTTAATTAATCTTCATGACTGTTTCTAAAATTTAGTAGCTTTTCTTCCTGTTCTCTGAACTAGCTTGAAATTTATGTCCGAGCAATCAAACACCTGTTTAGCATGTTACTGTCCTGAATTGAAAACTTTAAAGTATTTCATGTACTATATAAAAAAATATTATTCTGAAATGTAAGTTACAGGTTATTACCAGGATTTCAATGGACACCTCATTCACACAGCTGAATAAAATGTGCAGTCAAAAAGAATATGCAGTTCGTAAGTAAAAGTTGTTGACAATAGAGGCTTTCTTCTAATTCAAGGCTCTTTTTATATATATTTAAATATAGATTTTTTTAATATACATACGCATATACACATAAGCATGTAAAATGCACTGCTGTAAACAAGCTGAAAGAAAGATTCACTACTGAAGAAAGATTTATTTTAATGGAAAAACCTTGAAGAGAATCCTTGGATATTTCAATTAAGTTTCTACCTGAAAGGCAGAGAAGAATGATGGAACCTGGAAACTAGAATATAGGGAAGATTTTCTAGGATCTATGAGGGTTTTTTTTAGTTGCAGTGTAAGCTTTCTTGGGCTGTGGAATAATCTCTGCCAAATAAACATCCTCAGAGAGTGAAAAGCATACAGAGCACAAGTGCTGTGACTGAAAAACACCCTTCTGGTATTACCATAAGCCATATTTCTTTAGCTGAAGATGTCAACACACCTTTGTAACATCTCATGATGGATCTAGCCTGCCAGTCTAATTTGCTACTGCTTCTCTTTTCTTATGCTGCCAAGGGGAAAAAAAAAAAAAAACAACTGCTTGCTTTTTTAAAAAAAGAAAAATATATATTACACACACCATGGTTCAGGTGTTAAAAACTCTGCCCAGCTGTAGCAGAGCAAATGGAATTAAACAACTGATTCTCTGTGCTGCAGTGGTACAGGTAAAGAGTACAGAGAGCCTAAGCAACTGCAACAGTTTAAGAATGATTTAAGTAAAATCTGGATTTTATACTGGGAAACCTTTAGAAGCAAAATAAATTTTTCACAGTAGGTAAGAGATTCCAGAAACATAAGTACTACCTTGAGTAATTATTGTTAATTAACTAGCGATGAGGCACTATTTCCAAATGTGACATTTAAAGCACATAATGTGATTGTGAATATTCACAAAGATAATTAAGTTCATCTGCTTCAAGTCCTTGATTTCAGCACATCTGAAAACACCTCTTAAACGATCATTAGACCTGTAATCAAGTATTTTGTTGCTCAGGAAAATTGCATACCTTGCTTACCTGCTAATATTGGGATATGTGTTCAAATGTGAGTATGTGGCTTTTGATAAGAAACACTCCTTCAGGCAAACGCTGAGAAAAAAAAACACTAATTCTGATTGTTTTCTCAGAAGGGACCATGAAAAATTAATTCCTCACACCATCAGATGGAAACAAAACCAAAAATTTCTCAGTTTCCCTAACTGAACTCAAGACCACAAGACTGACGTGAGGGATGCTTGACTGAAAATATTCATCATCAAGCCAAAGGTACCCCCAGTGCACATACTGAGGATAGTATTCATGTTAGGTTGCATACTTTCTTCCGTCTTGTTTATAGCTAGGTCCATTTCTCTACAAATAAAAAATGCAACCAAATTCAGGGATGAAATACAATGGATAATGTAAAAATGTGAAAATCAGAAAATGCATTGACCTGATTCTGTTGGAAAAAAAGTTTTAACTGTTACTGTCTTCATAGGCAGAAGGAGTCTTTGATCATCAACTCTGATCTTGGTCTTGATCAAGACCTTCTTGGAGAAATAAACTCTGAAAATAGGAATAAAATGACCCCAAGAACAGGATGTCAGAAGAGTCATGACTTGGTGTTTTGTCCTTTGTTCTTTCAAGAGTAAAGACAGCTTCTCTCCGCTAGAAAAAAGATTAATGAATAATATGCTCCAAGATGGAGAAGAAACATTTAGATAGCATTCTAAAGTACAAAAGGTTAAGTTTACTCTATTGCTCTCCAATTACTTGACAAAGAGGATTTTTAATCAGTCAAAGTAACAGTGTGAATAATTATGTACTGTAAGGATCTGGTCTGTATCTCCCAGCCCAGTTTGACTAGCAGTTATATTATATACCAGAAAACCCTCTCCTGATCAAACTTTTATCAAGGATTATGTTTGAAGAGAAAAATAAGGCAAAATCTTTCTAAAAAAAAAAAGAAAAATCAAACGTTCTTAAGATGCATCGTGCCAAGAAACTCCTGACCTTGTCTAAAAGCCAGTTCCTGCTGCTGCCTGGCTGCATTAAGTGTAGATTTACTGTTCTGCTTCAAAGCCCATTGCAAGCACTGGCAATGCCAACTGCCGGGAGAACAGAGGGGATGAGACACTCTGTGCCACAGGTCATTAAACCCAGTCAGCACCCAGCTCGTACCAGCAGCCAGCTGGACTTCACTCAGGAGGGTGTCATCATCCAGGAATGTGCTGGTCCATTTCTCAGCAGTAAAAGGAGAACACCTGACCTCAAACACAGCATCCAGGTTAGGAAAGAATCTTCTCAAGACATCTACATGTTACCCACCTTCCCCAGTATCCATTTTCTTAAGCTATAAATAGACTGAGAAAACAAGAAGAAAAAAAAGTGTTCTGCAGTCTCTGGAAATGAACAACAGAGAGGATGAAGACCATGTTGCTGCACTCCTACTAAAGACACAAGTTCAGATAAAAGCAATCTTCAAACAAACTAATCAATAAAATCATAACTGTAGCTCTCTTGCAAGTGCTCAAAGCATGTTTCAGAGAAAATCAACCTACTCAGGCTTATCCAAAAGAAGAAATACAGAAGAGTTAAACTTACTATAGATCTTCCTTTCCCTTTCCTTATTCTGTATAAGAACACCAAAAATACTGCTGAAACACTTTCTTACAGTCATTTAGTAGTCACTTTTGGCAAGTTTCATGAGAAATCATTCTGTCCCATAAAAAGTGGTCAGCAAAATAAAATAGGCTGTGGAAGGTTACACTGCACTAAATACTAATAAACTAACATTACTACCACCAAACATGATAGGTTAGCCCCAAGGCAAGCCAGGTTGCCAAACCAGCATTAGTTGAAGGCCAACTGCTACGGTGCACCTCTTCAAAGCTACCGGACATTTTAAATCCCCCAGAGCAGTGGGTTACTGCTTTTTAATAACAATACAACCAAGGAATAGAAGGAATAAATAAAAAGCAAAACTATGTCATTAGCATTTTCTCCTATTCTATTTGTAAGTATGACAAGATAATGTCTTTAGACATTTTAGAGGAATAAATATGTATGTTTCTGATGCTCATGACTGAATTTACAGCAAATTAAGAGGACAGCAACATTTGAAAACATGTTTTTCAACTGAATTCATCTGCTCTACAGAGCAAGTATGATGGTTTTAGACCACATACACCATAACTCAATGTGTAGATTATTGTATGCTGTTTTCTCAAGCCACTCTAAAATCCAAATTAAGTATCCTCTGAATTATTGCAGAGATTTGTACTAAAGAAGCCTAGAAATTAACACTCTATGTATTAGGTAGTCCAAAAGAAACATCAGAAATTCTCAGCCAAAATATCAAATAACAGTCTCAAGAACAATTGAGCAAAGTCAGACCAAACAGCAAGATTCACGCCAACAGACACTTCATTTGACGTTCTTTTAGTCATCTGTACCAATCAATCTTTTTTAGCTAATTCCCACTATTTACAAGAGAGACAGGCTTACCAAATGCTGAGTAAGATGGAAAGCTGACAAGGGAAGAAAAGAAAGAAAATAGGAGAAAGGAAAGAGAACCACTATTTTTTACTCTGAAGATATGCAACCTTTATTATTATAATCAATGCTCACAAAAAAGGCAATTTTTAAATAACTGTATATATCCAGAAAAGGACATTTAAAATCATCAGTTATCGAGGACTCTATACTTCTCCAGAGCAAAGTGTTTCTGCCATGCCATCAATCATCATCTTTTAACATAGCGTGTTCTTTATTGTGCAGAAAGATTCTGGGACAGCTACGCCTGAAGCTAATCACAAATTTTCCATAAACCATTGACTCTAAGGAATATGCTCATATAGATCACATTCTCAGCCAGCTAAAAGTTATGAGCATGACTAGGTTTTTCTGTAGCTACAAAATAGCAATTGTACATTCATGCTGGGCACAGAGTGCGAGAGAGTAACTTCCCACACACACCAAAACAAAGTGAAGAATTCCCATCTAGTTTACAGTTAACCTTTAAGTGTTTTCTGACTAATCATTGTACTATGGCTAACCCTGAGGATGTTCCTCAAATGGCAAGTTCCTGGAAAATGCAGAAGTGTAAAGAAATTACAATATACTTATAAATTAGCTAGTGATTCAAGCTACGGTTTGTTCTAGAATATGAAAAATCAGAATTATTTTAGCATAAGACAAAGCTAAGCTTAGCAAAGCTAATTAAATCCCCACCCCCTGCTGTACACTACATATCCACAAAAATTTACTTCAGATAAACCAGCTACTTCACACACAGCAGTGGGCATATTTGGGATGACATGGTTCAAGCAGAGCAGTTTGATGCACATATTCAAGTAATTCAAGAGAAACGTAAGTTTAATGACAGGTAGCTATTAAGAATTAATTTTAAAGCACTAAATCTCCTACTGCTGCCCCTATGTGGGAGAAGAACATGGCATAAATTTGGCAGCTTCCCATCAACTTCAGAATGCGGCGTAGCATGTGTAGTAGTGTGTTAAGAATAACACACGTGTGCTCGCAACACCTAAGAGCACAAACCTGGCAGTGGTTACTAGCAGGCAATACTCGTGCCCAGAAAACACTTCAGCAATCAAGATAGTACCAGCAGGCAAAGGAGAAGAACTTCAAATGTATTGCAGCTCTCCAGGAGATAATTAGCTAAATTACTATAGCCATTTATTAAATAATGTGGTTTCCGCTTCATCTCTATGAATCATATTCATTAGCATCAATCACCTCCTCAAGTTACAAACATTTATGCTCTGTTAAAAGCGGGGATTCCTCATAAGTGCTAGACACCTAAATTTCAGACTTAGAGCACTTTGGAGGCACACTGCCTTAAGTATCCTCAGTTCCTACAGGTGAGGAAGGACTGGCTACTTTCACAAGCCTTTCCCACAGACACTTGCATCCCACAGATTTTGAACATCCACTATTGGTGTAAGAAGCACTGTTCTATTCAGAGCACAAGTACAGTCTTAGCAACTGCACTCCCAGCTTCTGAAACACTGTGTGTCTACTTGCTGCTGACCTATGACTTATTTTTGAAAACAAGAGGGAGAAAAACACCATAGACCAACCCCTTTTAGTTGTTTGGGTTTTTCCTTAAGCTTCAGTTAAACAATTGAACAGCTATCAAAATTCAAACCATATCTGTTTGTACTGTACCTCAATACTATCATACTTTTTTAATATAAAACTGCCAGTCAACTAAGGCCACTCATGTACTTTACAGCTTTATACTGATACATGTACATATATAAAATCAGATACCATCAGACACCATCTTCCTCAACAAAACAAATAAGTACAAACAAAAGAAACAAAGAGGAATTTAACCTGGCTCATTCTTGCACATTACCCACTGGGAGCACCTGGCACAGCAGGGACGACACCTATGGACAAGTTCTGGTGACCCAGCCATCAGATGAGTGTGGCTGCTCGTCAGCACAACAGAGCTGGACACTGCCAACTGCGCACCCATAACACATCACTACGGCAGGTCTAAAAATAATCATAGGGAGTTGTACATAGGGATTAATTTCTATTTGGAACAAATTATCTAATTGAAATTTACAGGCAAGTTCTGTCCATCTCCAATGTTAAGCAGGTGGTTTTCTTATTTTAAGAAGTAGTTTTTGCAGTCTTACTGCTCACCCTGATTTGAAGTAATATCTGAGAGGCAGCACGCAGTTAGTGATTTAGAACAGCTATCTGAAAACCTGAGATTTAAAGAATCTTGCCTTTATCAGTCAGCCTCCGCTAGTTACATTTTCTTTACAACTTCATTCTTTCAACTAAAAAATAAATCATTTATTATTCCCAAGGATATTGAGAATGTTAATAACTGGGGGAAAAAAAACAGAAACAAAACACAAAAACTAAGAGAAAAACCCAACAAATCAAAACAAAATATTAAAGATCCTCTTCTCTGGAAAATATAGATGCAATCCTAAACCCACTGATGTCAGTGACATAACCCAGTATTAAACATGAGAACTAGTTATTTAATTATGGAAATAAACTATTAATTATGCCAAGCAGCTACATGTTTTGCTAGCACTGAGGACATTTTAACTAGCACCATTTCAGTACCAGCAACCAGAGTAAGACTGAACTACCTAATTAATTTTAATTTCTTCTGCATTGTTACCATAGCACAAGCTTTAACATGTTTATATGACTATGTCAGCCCTAACCACCTGCACCCCTAACTCCCATCCATTCCATAGAAAACCAGCTGTGTCCCTTCCTCCGTAGATAAAAATACAAAACTCCATGCACTAGTCACAATGTTCAAAATGAGAAAAATTCTTTTAAAGAGGAAATTATAATTCGCAAAGAGATAAGGAGACTAGGGAAAAGGACAGGTTCCTAGTTCTGACTTCAAGAAAGAAGGTGATACACAGCTGGCACATGCACAGCACACAAGCACATGCAGTATTTACTATCATGCCCAGTATTCTTAATCCATCAACCATCCAAAACATCTGAGAAAGGCAGAAGCTTTTATAGCATTTTCAGGTATGCCCCAGATGAAATACACCAGTTTAATTAAAAAGAGTATAAAATAAAGCCTCCGCAAGCACAGTGAAGGTAAAGATCAGCCATAACAATCTAACCAGCCTGTCGGCCAGCACTCAGGAGCTGGAAGACAAACCCAAGACATTTCCACACCAGCCACAAAATACTTTTTCTTTGAAGTGAAATGATTACTGCAGTGAAACATGATATGTATGATAAAGGACAGTAAGTCATTAGTTCCATAGTAATGAAGCAACTTCTCTGAAGAACAAGGGGCTTTTTAACATTTCTTTCTCCTATAATTTAAAGAGAATTTATAACTAACAGTTGTCTTCATAGAATAAATATATAACAAAGGCATCATTAAAGTTCTTTCTACGAGGCTTCATCCAAAGATCAAGTGTCAACAATCCTTGGTACTTCACTGGTATTATGACCTTAAAGATGCAGCTATTTGACACATGCTAAAAATAAAATCTGCTTTAAAAAAAGCAAGGACATGAACATACTGAAAAGAACAGAAACTTCAGGAAAACTCTTTCTAGTCCTGATGCCAGATAAATCCTACACAAGTAATCTCTCTATAGAACCTGAAAAAGTAGAGCAAAATTTCTCAAAAAGTTGTTTCCTTGACAACATTGACAAACCAAGAAGGGTAAGGAATCAAAGTCATAAGATGCCTTGTGGCTTTGTTAGCAGATTTTTTTTAAATATATAGCAGTATGCGAGATGCAGCTATAAAGCCAGATTTCTAGAAAAGAAGGAAAGTTAGATTGGTGTTATTTATATTTTCAAACAGCAAAAATATTCAGAATTTCTTAACTGTTAAAAAAAAAATTGAGCTACTCCCATAATGTATTACAGTCACTTAAGAACTTAAAACTACTCTAGCTCGTTTTTTTCCAAGTACCAAAATCTTGACTTTTTCACCAGCAATCTTACTGACACACCCAGAAGGGGGATAACACCATCACACATCTCTCCCATCTCAGAGGGCATTCTGACATTAGACTGCACAGCAGCTGCCCGCACAGATCCTGGGTATAATTGGAGAGCTGAACTTAAGACATTACCTGTTAAGCTTCATTAGAAGCACTGCTCCACTGACATCTCCAGCTCCCCAGTAGGTTGGCTGCACTCAGAGGGGCGCAAGGTTGCTTTATACTCTGCTACTTCAGAGACACAGTAAACAACTGGAAGAGTTCCCAGTAGAAAGGAAGTGCAGAGCTCACCCATTTGGGACTGAAGGGTTGCTAAGAAAAAAGTCAGATAAACGCTTTAAATTCTTCATACTTCTGCAAGTAATGATACAAGGAACCAAAACTCTTTTTAGGTAACATGAGAGAACAGAATCCTTTCTTCCACATCTCTGTTAAGGATATTTAGAAGTCATTCTCCATGCTTTCGGATTTCCACAGAAAATAGGTTTGTGAAATAATACTGTCACAACAACCATGTTATCCTGTGCATCTCACCTGTGGCCACTTTGCACCTGTTGATCAGTGTCAACCAAATTTCACAGAAGGCCTCAGTATTTTTCCCTCAAGGCTTAATCATGATAAGCAGCTGAGTGAAAGACACTGCAGAAGCTCCAGAGAAAGAAATTGAAGAGGATCTGTAGCCAGACTCAAAATACAGACAGGCTTCAGGAACTTCCCTGCTCTTCGAAGAACTTTTATTTTCTAAATTTTTCTTTAAATAATTCCCAATTTATTTTTGGGGGGGTGGGGGAGCACAGGCATATTAACTACACTGTGAAATATCCATCCCACTCTTCTCCTCCACAGTCACATCCTCTAACACAGCCATAAAGCAGTCAAAAATGCTTTGCAAGAAGACTTTGGGTATCACTCTTGCATAGTTTAAGGAGATCCTAAGTCAGGAGTCATTTCCAAGTGGAAAAAAAACTCATGCCATCACAAAGCTAAAAACCTCACCAGGAAGCTGAGAGGTTTACTGCATTTTTACCCTCCCCCTTTTTCTTAAATGTCAGTTTTCATACAAGTGTTAAGATAAATTCTAATCCAAAGCAGCACTGAATTTAGTTCTTGTTAGTGCAGAAGGAAAGAAACAATGGCTTATCAAACCCTACAGAGATGAGGATGGTGCTATTTATACTCAAAGAAACATACTCCTTTGAAAAAATCCTTTGAGGCCTAAGAGTGTGTCAAACACTCAGAACATAATAAAAACTATACAAGTCATCTCCAGCTGTGGATTCTGAAAAAGTGAACAAAAGCATAACAAGGATTTCTGTTTCCTTGACAACAGCATCACTGGAAACAAAAAAATAATTAAAAAAATATATCTCTCTAACAGGAATCTCTAAACGGTATCGAGGTACTAAAATACCAAATGTGAAACAACTCTTACCCACACAACGCTTTGGGATGAAGGGACCAAAATTCACCACTTTCATGAATTGTTCTTTGCTGACATGTGTCACCAGCTTTTGCAGAACAATTGTGAGAGCTATCTATTACATCCTGACCTGGATTATCATCTACCCGTGGCACAGCCAGAAGCTTTCACTGATGGTCGAGTACATTCCTTCCTGCATGATGTTCCTTTTCTTACAAAAATAAGCATTATGGAGGATACTTTTCATTGAAGTGTATGAAATAATTTTGTTAGAAAAAGATCAAGGTATACATAAAAGCTGGTATTACTATGCATGTACCCATCATGTAAGTGTACTTCCATCTTAATAACCAGCAAGCCTAAAGTCATTGGAAAAAACATGCACAGTTCTCAACAGACAAGGGAAGAAGGTCAGAACCTTCATAAAGGTAAGTCTGCTTTGGTATTTCAGAACAGCCTGTTCTGTAGCCTCTTCAACAAGAAAACAATGGGTTTTTCCCCCATCTAGGTAAGCAGCACACAATATCCAGAATATATATCCACAATATCCTTGCCACTTCCAAGATAATGGGGAGAACTACTTGTTATTTTTAATATACAATATTAAAAATGCATCAATGGGGATCTTCAAAACATTTAAAATAAAAAACATATGTATCAAATAGGATGACTTCCCAATTTATCATCTTACCATCACCTACAGTCAAAGGAATGTTGCCACAATTAGATTTTAAAAATCAATCTAAGAGTTTCCCTACTCAAGGTCCTAGCAGCATGGTAGCTAATTCTGCCTAGTGAACAGTTTGAATCCAGCCTAGCTGTGACAGGGCTACAGCCATCTGACAGCTATGCCTGAATGTATAGGAAATATGCTGGCAGCTTAAATTCATTCCTTAGTAAACAGACACACCTGTGACAGAACAAGAAGAAACACTGCCTATTCCAAGTGAATTGTGCACAGAAAGGTTGAAAACAGAAATATTAGATTTTGTTACTCTGAGGCAGGGTAATGGCCAATATCTAGGAAATTTGTATTGCCACTATCTGTGCTACACACAGTTTATGGATTGAGGCTATTATCCTTTATCCTTCAGTCCAATACAACAGGATCAAGAATAACAAAATTCCTGGAATGTACTACTGTGCTGCCTATCTTTCTCCTAACAGACACAAAACCACAAAATAATGAAATACTTTGAAAGTATGATTAAAAATTGTATTTCTTGTAGCATTTGACACTCTCCAGGAACCAAAATCTGTACATTAAATTTAACGAGTATGAGTAGCATACCACTCTATATCTAATGATCACGAAAGATTCTTAGAAGACTGGAGAAGAATCTGGAAGAAAACTCTTAAGGCAGCAAGTTACAAAGATCAACTACTTTGGAGCTCAAAAATCCCGACTTGAAAACAAGCACAGACCAGAAGAGGACTGAAAGGCACCATAAACCTTTGATTTGTTCTTCTTTACACATCTACTTATGGACCCTAGTAGAGACTGAGCCCTGGTGTAAACCAGTATGGTTGTTATGTCCTTAATCATGGGAAGTCAGCAATGCCCCTGCTCAAGAGGCTGGCATTATTAAACTCATGTTAAAAACTTTTATTTCACTTGTATAGATGGAGGTGTGACTAAAAGACCATTCAACTAGGCCAGTAGGGAACAAAATATGTAAGAAAAACTTCCAACAATGTATTAGAACACAAGGTGCTATTAATATACATTTTGCATACTCAAGAATTGCAGCACTTTCTTCCCTTGATCTTGTTCAACAATGAAGAGTGAAAGTGCTGAAAATTAAGAAATCCTCTGCAACAAACAGAACAGCTGCTGTGATGCTCTAAATAAAATATGAGAAACACAAAATTAAGAGCTAACAGATGATTACATAAAGATGTTACCTTGAGTTAATTTTAAGACAAACTCAGAAAGACAGAATAAAGGCATAGGATGCTGAAGTTATGAACAATTGTTTAAAAGCTACGTCCAGCACCAGTAACTAGTGAAAATGTTAACATCTGTGTGGCTCTGTGCAATGACAGATCTTCCAAATAAAAGACACCGACAATGTAAATGCAGCATTGTGGTTTCTGAAATTGATAAATGTCTTTCAAGACACAACTTTTTAATGTTCTCTGCTACCGAAGGCAAAAGTCTGTGTTCAATGGTAACCTGTGATTCTAGATTCTGTATTTGGGGTTCTAAACCAGAAATACTGAATTTCTGATGTTCCGAAAGCATTGAATAGCCACACTATGGGAACCAGGCACTTTTAATAGCAGTGATGACTCTCAAAATTCATGCAAAAAACCACTAGATGAGATATTAAAATCATTAACTCGATTTTGGTGTCTAAGTAGGAAAACCCAAAAATGGCAGTAGATGCCTAAAATTCATTTACAGCAGCTATTCAAACAGAAGGTAGAGAAGTGTTATTCAAAAAACACAAATTTAATTAGTTCAGACAACAATGTTTCACAATCCTTAAAATACATAACTAAGCTAAAAACATTAGCCACTCACACTACAGTCAGAGTGCAACTGTGAAGAGCAGCACTGCCACACTAAGAGCTCTGAACAGCACCTTTCCCTACCCTGAAACAAGTTTCCTGTTTCCAGCTACCTCGGCTGGAGCTTCCAAAGGGGAAGCTAGAAATTCTAAGAAAACACAGGCTAAAAAATTTGGCAAAGCATAAAACTAGGCGCTTTTTCTCCCCATTCCCTAAAATTTTAACATTTAGCATTAAATACTCTTCTATTAATGCTCCAGATTGAAGAACTGTGGGTAATTTGCAATGGGTATCACTTCCTAAATGAAGTTCTATCTTATTTTCAGGTCTCTCAGAAAACTCAGGGGTTTTCTTATACATTTAGCAACACATGCATAAACTTGTAACTTTGGTCTTTCAATACACAACACGGAGGCAAATATTAAAGTCTTTGAGTCTTCAGAGGCACAGTTTAGTTCCCATGCCGTTCTAACACGCTGAGGTGCCCCATCTGCTGGTAGGAGTGTTTAGAGAATTCTGCCCCTGAGCTGATAACTGATACGTTTTTTCAACTTTACCACCTGATAACTGTTTGAGGTGTTTCAAATGCAGCAATACAAAAAAATTCAGATCAAATACTTTTAAAGAAAACTCTAAAATGCTTTAACACAATTCATTCATTCCTAACTATGCAAGATATTCTTACAAAATGCTTCCGATGATCTTCTGACTCTAGGCTATTCTTCACTCAATAGAAACTGAAAATATCAACTCATTTATTTTAAATACTTTAGTATAACTTACACTGAGGCATAAAGATGTTAAATTTCACTTTTTAACCTGAGAGAACATAAATGGAAGACTGTTCTTGTCTCCTTATCTAAACAGGATAAATACACATACTTAAAAAGTAAAAAAAAAAACCCACATAATCAGTTCCATATACATATTTTGGACATATATCTGTGTGATATGAATGATTTAGCTATAGTAATTTAGATGGGAATAAAAAAATTACAATCACTAAGGTAAGTAAACCAAGTGTTTCTTCCTTCTCCATGCCAAGTTAAAAAAAAAATAAAAAAAGAAAATCCGTTCCCGCAAAGGAAAATTCTTCGCTTGTGACAAAAGAGGAAATTATTAAGCACATAAGAATGGATAAAATATACAAAACTGGCTAAATACTACATAAATTGAGTACAACTATAGATCTCTGGTTCAAGCACCACTTAAACTGCAACAGTCATCTCAACTTAGAACACTCAGTTGTGAGAAATCCCCACTAATATTGGACTCTTCAAAAGATAAATGTCTTAATGCATAGGCTGAGTGTAAGGACTGAATCCAAGACATTTACAAATAAAAACATTCACTGTTATTCCTGTGACTAACTGAAAGTACAGAGTTTTGAGGCTCTGGATTGCCTCTTCTCTCTGACCATACAGAGATTTTAGGCTTCTAACTGTGCTTTGAGCTTTACCCAAATTAGATGTTGAAAGTAAATCATGCAAATACCCTGAGTGTCTGAATATTCCCATTAGAGGGAGAGAGGACACACATAAACTGCCTGGATTTAAATTATTATATTGATTCCAAGCAGGTGTTTGGGGGGGGGGGGGGGGGGGGA
>WEIT01004749.1:9834-29492 GCA_013389985.1 Dryoscopus gambensis | reverse complement strand
ATGTGGTTGCAATTTTCTTTTATATTCTGTTTTTTTTGATTCCTCACAATCACAGTGAGGAAAATTCTGAATACCAGAGAAACTTAAATAGTGTTAGACAGAGATACTGAAAGCTTGTGCCTAGGACCTTCACCCCTGGTATCATCTGATGACACAGAAATTTCAAGGTTTACTATTAAAAAAAAAAAAAAAATCAGTCCTTGTTGTCACAATTGACAAAAACCCCCAAGAAATGTAACTAATATAAATAAAAGTCAGGCTGGAGGGCTAGATACAACCCTTACTATAACTCTTCCATGATTATACATGTTATTGTGTTACCCTTGCTATAATTTACAGAAGTAAGTATCTCATTTGTCTTTAAAGAGTAGAATTTGAATTTTATTTATTTCCTTTAAAGAGGAAGTTGTTTGCTGATACTTCAGTATGTAACACCCCTGCTTCTTGCTCAGTCTCATGGCTGTCACAATACTACAAATTCCACTAGGAATACAAACCCTGCACTTAAGTAGGCCGATGCTGAAATCTCCTTCTGGGGGAATTCCAGTTCCCTTGACTGTATATGAAAACACACCTTTAAAGCCATCTTAATTGAGGCACAGAGGGTTCGGATGATGATCTCCAAACTACAATATGGAAGAATCTTTCTACTTTTGTTTCAAACATGAGACATACCACAGGGTACATAAACGGTCTCAACATATTTTAGGGAGGATTCACTGGGAGCTGGAAAGAAAATTAAAGGAAGGTGAAAGAGAAAGTAAAACAAGCGACATCTCTTGAGGGTGAGAAGGAAAAAAGTAACTGCCATATTTGAACCCTTAAACACTTGCTCTGTTTTTTCCATTACCTTTAATAAATGGATGCTGGAACCAAGACATAATTGCCATTGACACTTGCTCACTGCTTACTCTGTCTTGCTCTTTTTCTGTCTGCCTGTTTAATTTTTACCATTGTCAGCTCTGATACTGAGCAGTAATTAGCAAAACTCACTCCGATCTGACCTCTAGCAAGGGAGAATGTAACCAATTCTCCTCTGTAGCAGGGATAATGGATTCACAGATAACCTGGTAAGGGCAGTGTTCGGCAGTACTAGAATAGACACTGCATTTGGACTCATCTGCAGAGATTTGGAATTATTCTAATGACATGAGCAGAGGGATTAGGTCAACTGTAGGTTAAGGTTTTTGCAAATTAGAGGGATTTCAAAGAGGGAAAAAAATATTCCAGCACTTGAGAGATTGAAATGTAATAGTGTATTCTATACAAGTATATATTTTAATTTCAACTTGTAATTTACACTAAAGCAGTTATCCAGGGAAGTCTTCAATGGCACATATCTTCATCAAAGATTCTCAAAAATAAGGATATCTAAGAAAAAGCATAGGAAACAGTACAGCCTTGACTATGTGGACTATGTGGAATAAGGAGGGGCTGAAGAAGCAGCAAGCAAGACTGTGACTTTTTTCACCTCTACTGAAGAAACGAGAAGCAAGGGACTAGTACAAGGGGAACATATGAAAGTGGGTTGTGTGTTGTATAGGCCATAATATGTCAGGGACTCCAGAAAGAAAGGAATTTAGAGAAAAGAAGTGATTCTTCTCATGATGATTCAATTTCTAATTACTCCTTACATAAATTTCCTGAAGAAAAACAGACATATTTAAATAGAAGGTACTTTAGAGGGGATACATCTAAATGTAATGAGATGGAATTGACTAAATGCTATAGACAAAGAAAAGGAAAATGATGCTAATGACAGTCTGTGTTGGTTGTGTGGACAGTAGCACCTCATCCTAGCTCCGCTAGTATCAAGGAGGCTGATCACAGAAGGTATCACACTACATTGACAAGCAGGATTTTTTTTCCAACGAGATTATGCTACATCACCTGAGACATTTAACAGCTACACTAGACTAAACATTTAAGGCATATTATACCATTTTGCTACAGAAGAAAGAGGACAATGCAAACCAAATTTTCCATCATGACTCACTGTGCATAATACAAACTTCAGACACTAAGTTTGTCCTTGGGTAATAATGTAAATATTAGCAGCTCAAGATGATAGATTTATGGAAAAGAATTAATCTAAGTGAATCATATTGCCCTTATTTTGTGAGGAACTATGTATGTCACCCTCCAGGCAATGAAAAAGGATGTTCAATAAATTCATCTCATAAGCAGTAGCTGAGAGGAACCCCTTCTTTTCTTACATGCGCTATGTTGTAACTATCAAAGGGTATGTACTGTCTACATTCTGTTTACTTACCTTTATCTATCTGTCTGTAAGCAGAAGCTTTGATCAAAACAAAGTGGCAACAAATATTTCATTAAATACATTAACATTAAACCTCTTTAATAATAGAATTCTCCCTGTATAATTTTCAAATACACCACTAGTCTCTATTTAACTGTGATTTAAGCCAATTATATTTTAGTCACTATAACAGAATTTGTGCTGAGGATCTCCAGATCTGACTCAGATTTAATTTAGTTATAATAGGATGGTCAGTTTAAGCAATATATACATTTTTAAAAACCAGCAAAGACTCATATTGTCATAACAAAGAACTAACCTAAACATTGTCGCTGTGTTACTGAAGATAGTAACACAGTAAGGTGGATAGTTCCCAGTAGGGTTTCATTGGGGCAATACAGGTCTTGCTGGAATACCTTTATTTTAAAATGTCTTGATATATAAGTTTTTAAAATGCATCATTCCTCAAAACCACACAAAAGCCATCACTTCAAAAGCCTCTGATTAGTCTGAACACAATCAAGGGCATGTGAGATAGCTGCCATTTAGTTCAGCCAAAGCAATCCATGCCAACTGCAATAAACCCATCAAACTGTCATAGAGTCAAGCTGTGAGAAAAAGACAACGGTGATTACATGCAGTAGTTTCCTTTGGTGGTTTTATAATTTCAATTTTTCAAACATTTCAAGATTTTCAATACTTACAGTAGCAATCCTTTACTATAGAATATTTTCCCTGGGAGTTACTCTCAGCAGCTTAGCCTATTGGTTTTTTTCCCCATCATTGAATCAAGCATATAAGCTCATCAGACAAGAAACATTGTGATTACAGTTGTATATAAATTATTTAAAGGGATCCAGCCAATCAAAACAGATATTTAAGTACCTATTTTCTTTGATATGTGCATATAACTTCCATTAAAAGGACACAGTTACAGTTGAGAAGCCTGAAATGGAACCTTTACCTAAAATTAAAACAACATTCTCTCCTTCATCCTGAAAGCCAGTGACTCTCTGGAAAACAAAAGAAAAGGAGACTTAGCGATCATATCTTAAGACACAAGATGTAAATGGAAAAATGCATTGTGCTTGTTATGACAATCACAAAGCCTAGAGAAGAATGACACTCAAGATTAAGGAAATTTAAGACAAACTAGTTAAACTGTTCTTTCAAAAGCACTACATTATTTATAAGAATCCTTCAGGCAGATGGAATATTGGAACCTCAAGGTGTATTTTCCTCTCCACAGGTGTATTTTATGCAGCACAAATGCTGTTGGGAACTTTGCAGCACACTGCAAAGAGTATTCTGCTAGCAAAGGACAGAGGGGCATAACACTGTGATTCTCTGCTCTACAAAGCTCTTGGACTAGCAGTATGTTTAAACAAGCCGTTGTCAGATTTCAGGGCAAGAAAAAGACGACAGTAATGAGGATAGAATTTATGAGCTTTGCCCAGACTGCATCTTGCTGGGCCTATCACTTAGCTGACAAAAATACATGTCGTCTCAACCTTGAATACATAGTGGCTATGTCAGAACACTGACCTCCGTTTGTGGTGTTAGCCCGTCTATGCAGACTTAAAAATGCCATATTCCCTTTCCACCATACGCCACTCTTAACCTACCTTTAATATGGTTTACTAGGATGTGATCTCTAATCTATAGTAGGATCTAAGAGTGGTCATGTAACAAAAACCCCAATTTTTTTCTGTGTGAGTTTTCACAGAAAAAAATACTTTCTGATCAGTTTGAGGGGAAAAAAGAGGTTTCTAATGATTAAGGCTGTGTGACCTTAAGGTGGTTGGACTCTGGCCTGCTAGGATGTAAACACACACTCAGATGCAGCTGGTCTCTTCCTTCTGCTGAGGACTCTTGTGCTGATGAGAGTTTTTACAAAATGAAAATTGAAAAAAAATTACCCAAAAGAATTACGGAGAGTGAGGATAGTTATACTCAACAACCACTTAAGTACCAATTTAATTCTAATTAGTATGGTTTCAACCATATTCCTGAACTACCGTCACAGAGGAAGGAAGTTGTTCCAAATTTAGTTTTGGGTAGGTGAGGGTAGGGATGGTAAAAAACTTGTCTCAGAAGTTCAGACATTTATGACTATAAAAAAGAGAAATAGCACAAGACAAATCCACCACTTTCATATATTTCATGAGCAGTGCTATTATTTAATGAAAGCAGTAACTTCTCAGAATCATATAACATTACCATGCAACCAACAATTAGCTGAAAACACAGCAAGTACTACTTGGACGTCCAATTGTAAAAAAGGTTGAGACAGAAGTGAGAAAGTAAAACATGTATCTAAGTACTTCCATATAAACAGGATTAATATTTTCTCTGTTTGAATTATCTGCCTCTTTCTGGACCTTGGTAAGTACTAAATCAGAGCTTTCATTTGCTTATACCATGTCTTTCTATTTTACTTTTTTTTCCTCCTTGCTATTCTTTTCACAGAATCACAGAATGATTGATTTGGAAGGGATGCACAAGTATCACTGAGTTCAACTCCAGGCCCTGAACAGAACAGCCCTAAGAATCACATCATGTGCCCAAGAGCATTGTCCAAACGCTTGAGCTCTGTCAGGCTTGGAGCTGTGATGACTTCCCTGGGGAGCCTGTTCCAGTGCCTGACCTCCCTCTGGGTGAAAAACCTTTTCCTAATACCCAACCTAAACCTCCCCTGATGCAACTTCAGGCCATTCCCTCAGGTCCTATCACCGATTACCACAGAGAAGAGATCAGTGCCTGCCCCTCCTCTTCCCCTCATTAGGAAATTGTAGAGTGCAATGAGGTCTCCCCTCAGTTTCCTCTTCTCCAGGCTGAACAGACCAAGTGACCTCAGCTGCTCATCATAGGGCTTCCCCTCAAGACCCTCCACCATCTTTGTTGGCCTCCTTTGGACACTCTCCAACAGTTTATATCTTATATTGTGGTGCCCAAAACTGCACACAGGACTCAAGATGAGGCGGCCTCAGTGCAGAGCAGAGCAGGACAATCCCCTCCCTTGCCTGGCTGGGCCTGATGCATCCCAATACACACTTGGCCCTCCCAGCTGCCACAGCATTGCTGACTCAGGTTCAACTTTCTGTTGACTTGGGCCCCCGGGTCCCAGTCCGTGGCACTGCTTTCCAGCATCTCTTTCCCAAGTCTGTATGTACATTTAGGGTTGCCCCATCCCAGGTGCAGAATCCAGCACTTTCCCTTGTTGACTTTCATTTGGTTGGTGATTACACAATCCTCTAATTTGTCAAGGTCTCTTTGCAGAGCCTCCCTGCCTTTGAAGGAGTCAACGGCTCCTCCCAATTTTGTATCATCTGTGAACTTGCTTAGTATCCCTTCCAGTTCTGTGTCCAAGTCATTTATGAAGATGTTGAAGAGCACAGGGCTGAGGATGGAGCCCTGCAGAACCCCACAAGTGACAGGTCACCAGTCTGATGTCCCCCCTTTCACTGTAACCCTTTGTGCCCGAACCGTGAGCCAGCCGCTCACCCATCACATGTGTTTATCCAGCTGTGTTGGTCATTTTGTCCAGAAGGATACAGTAAGTGACAATATTGAAAGCTTCACTGAAATCCAGGAAGATGACGTTAACTGGCTTCCTTTGATCAACTGTTGGTTTACCCTGTCATAAAAGGAAACCAGGTTTGATAAGCAGGACTTCCCTCTCATGAAGTTGTGCTGGCTGTGACCAAAGACTGCATTGTTTTTCAGGTACCTTTCAATATCTCCCAGAATGATCCTCTCCATAACTTTGCCAGGCACTGAAATGAGACTGACAGGCCTGTAGTTTCCAGGGTCCCCTTTCCTGCCCTTGAAAATCAGGACAATATTAGCCAGCTTCCACTCATCTGGGATCTCTCTGGATTCCCAAAACCACTCAAAAGTCATCAAGAGAGTTTTTGCGATGACATTAGCCAGCTCCTTGAGGATTCTTGGATGAATCCCATGGGGACCCATGGATCTGTAGGGATCCAGCTGGAGCAGCAGATCCCACACAATTTCAGGGTTAGCTGAGAGTTTAACATTCTCATAGTCATGGTCCTCTAGCTCAGGACACTGAAATCCTCTTGGTCCATCATCCGTGTTGAAGACAGAGGAAAAGAATGCGATAAACACCTCTGCCTTGTCCCTGTTCCTGTTTGGGAGGCAACCATCCTCAACCTGTTACACACCAATGTTATTTTTACACTGCTTATTGCCATTAATATATTTGAAAATCTCTTACTATAGTTGCCCACATTTCTGGCCAACTTTCTTGCTTATAAAAGCATAACCAGATTATGACATTTCTACTAGAAATCAGAATTATGTGTAAAGTATTAGAAAAAGAACCTGTAACTGAATTCTTTTTGTGGTTGAGGAGGAATATGGTAAAGAGCTCCTTAAAAATATGCTTTAAATTGACCTTTGAATCTGGTTTAAGTTTCTGTCTTGTATTTTTAATTTGTGATAACTGTTTTCTCTTTTTCTATTTATCAGCTTTCCTAAGGGTTTCACACATTCAAGACATTAATCTCTGATTCTGTTATTGCTGTTGTATTTTTTCATGTCATTATACAATATTATTTAACATTTACATTGACTGAAGAAAAACACATTGAGTAATAATTTAAAGAAGGCTCTTTAGAATTTGCATATTCTTTTTCTTCCCTTTCCCACTTTCCATTCTATTCTATTTTATTGATGATCTACAATCAGTGCCTTCTACTAAGTAATGCAAAAAATGAAACTATTACCTTTACTTGTCAAAGGATTAATAAAACAAGAGAGAGTTGGCATCTGGGTCCTTCTATTATTTGGCAAATAAGCTTTGATGAGAAGAATTCTGTATGATGGAGATACAACTTTTTCTAGTTTCTCAACTTTTTAAAGCAATTACACTCCACTCTGGCTATGTAAAAAACCATTTATTTTAAACTATTTTACTAAATTAGAATTTAAGATGAATGAATGAAAAAATAGAACATTACCTGATTTCTCCTTCATTATATGAGTATGATTTGATAAAGTTAGTTTCCCACTTTGAGTTCTGATCTTATAATGTAAAAAATTATTAAAATTATGTAGCTATTTTAGTTCTCATTGCTTTTCATTTAGAATAGGCATTTTTAATGTCTTTACATTTTTTTGAAATAAAAGCACATACCCTTTATATATGTGTTGCAAATAAATAAACAGCACTGAACATTAATTGAAAATACCTAACTCTAGATACTTAACATATAAGCATTGTAACTAACTGTTTTAAAAACCGATCAAAAAAAGATTTTACTAATTTTCCAGTTCTCAATATAAAAATTCTGGAATCTTAGATTAAAAAAAGAACAAAGATTAATTAACCGGCATAACATACACATATACTTTATACATAACTAAAAAATAACGTCTAATACTTTATATAAAGACCTCTAGAATTGGCTTTGGTTGCACTATATGTCTCTTCATATGGTTTGGATTTTTCATTTCACTGTGAGAGCTCATTCCATCTCCTACACTGAAACGGCCAAGAGGAAGGAAAAATGAAGATCTAGGATTTGAAAAGACTAAAGTATTCAAAAGAACATATACATCCTTAGAACAGGCTTTCAATCTAGCAAAGAAATATTTTTTTCTGTTCTTGGGTCTCACAAAAATTCACAGTGGCTTGAGTTTAACACAACTGAAGTGGTGTTAAAGCATTTGTTAGGTCTGTTCAGCATATCCCCTTGTGTGTGTTTTTATATCATAAAAATCATGTGTGTGTTTTATATCATATATATATATANAGTTTTCCTGGGGACAGATTACAGTAGCCAGGCTCCTCCTGACGTAAAGTGTTTCCTCTGGTTTTCTAGTAACCTATCAAAACGTAACCAGCAGAGTGTATCAACCTATGTCTCAGATAACCTCTGGGAGAAGGAAATTACTAGAAGTGAATTTAAGTTTAGATTTATATAAATGAGCAGACATACACTGATGTGTGTGTGTATATATATATATATATATATATATATGATATACATTTTATTACACTTCAGAAGGGACAGGCAAGAAAGGAGAGGTGATGGGGTAGTTATGTATATTTGGGAGTGTTTTGATTGTCTGGAGCTTGGTGATGCTCTAGGGATCCAGTGTTTATGGTCAAGTGTTAATCAGGGGGAAGGCCAATAAGGCAGGCGTCCTGGTGGTGGTGTGCTACAGACCACTCAGCCAGGGTGTAGGTGCAGATGAAATATTCTATAAGTAGCTGGGAGAAGTCTCACAATTGCTAGCCCTTGTTCTCGTGGGAGACTTCAACTTACCAGATGTTTGCTTGAAATACAACATGGCAGAGAGAAAATTATCTAGGAAGTTCCTGGAATGTGTGGAAGAGAACTAACTGCCTGACACAGCTGGTGAGGGAGCCAATTAGGAAAGGCTGTGTTTGTGACCAGAGAAGGACTTGTGGGTGATGTGGTGGTTGAAGGCCATCTGGGGCACAGTGACCATGGAATGATACAGCTTTCTATCCTTGGAGAGGTAGTGGGCTCAGATGAACTGCTACTTTGGACTTTTGGGGGGCAGATTTTGGCCTGTTTAGGACACTGATTGACAGGGTCCCTTGGGAAGCAGTCCTGAAGGGCAAAGGAAGGCTGGACATTCTTCAAGAAGGAAATTTAAAGGTGCAGGAACAGGCTGTCTCCCTGTAGCAAAAGATAAGCCAGTGGGGAAGAAGACTGTTCTGACTGAAGAGGCNAAATTATCTAGGAAGTTCCTGGAATGTGTGGAAGAGAACTAACTGCCTGACACAGCTGGTGAGGGAGCCAATTAGGAAAGGCTGTGTTTGTGACCAGAGAAGGACTTGTGGGTGATGTGGTGGTTGAAGGCCATCTGGGGCACAGTGACCATGGAATGATACAGCTTTCTATCCTTGGAGAGGTAGTGGGCTCAGATGAACTGCTACTTTGGACTTTTGGGGGGCAGATTTTGGCCTGTTTAGGACACTGATTGACAGGGTCCCTTGGGAAGCAGTCCTGAAGGGCAAAGGAAGGCTGGACATTCTTCAAGAAGGAAATTTAAAGGTGCAGGAACAGGCTGTCTCCCTGTAGCAAAAGATAAGCCAGTGGGGAAGAAGACTGTTCTGACTGAAGAGGCAGCTTTGGCTGGAACTTGGGAAAAAAAGAAGAGTTTGTGACCTCTGGAAGATGGGGTGGCTAACTCAGGAGGACTACAAGGATGTCACGAGGTTATGCAGGGAAAAGAGGGGAAAGGCCAAAGCCTAGCTAGAACTTAATCTGTCTACTTCCATAAAAAACAACAAAAAATTCACTATATAAATCAATTAGCAACAAAAGAAGAGCTACGGAGAATCTCCATCTTTCTTGGATGGGGAGGGAAACAGTAACAAAAAAAGAGAAAAAGGCAGATGCACTTCATGTCTTTGGCTCAGTATTTAATAGTAAGACCAACTGTTCTCAGGGTACCCAGCTCCTGAGCTGGAAAACAGGACAGCGGGCAGAATGAAGCCCACATAATTCAAGGGGCAGCGATAGAGATCTGCTACATCACTTACACACATACACAAGTCTATGGGTCTAGAGGGCACCACGTAAGGGTACTGAGGGAGCTGGCTAAAATGCTGTCTCTTTTCAAACCTAGCTAATTCTATAATTTTGAAATAAGAACAGTATTTTGCATGTGGCTATCTGAACAAAATAAGTATTCTGTGTCTCCTGTAAATTATTTTTTTAAAAATCCCCCCTTTTCAGGCACAACAAATGCAAGAAATTTTCAAACAGCTATTTGAAAAAGAAATTGTCAGATACAAATATGCTAAATTTTACTTATGGATTATATACTGATGTCAAGAAAACCCTTCCATGAATGATAATCAGTTTAGTATCACCACAGATTTATGAAAGTTCACACACTGGTTTGTTTAAGTGAGTTTTCACACTACCTGCTCAGAAATTGCCAACAGAAATACATGTTGGAAAACATGAAGTGCAAGCCTCCAGTCTTTGACCTTCCTTAATCATTCAACTTTGCACTGAGCAAATGGAAATAGGGTGCATTTTACCAAATCATTGATGTTGAATTTTTAAACAGAAGACACTCTTCACACTATATGTATGGATGACTGTCAGGAGTGCAAAGGCAGTAATGAGTAAGCCGCCTGGTCTCAGAAGAGGGGACTGGCAGAATGCCAGAAGTTAGAATTCTATCTGACAAGTATTTCCCTAAATTCAATTTCATAGAATAGGCATATCTAACACATTTTTAAGATGTAGAAAAGAAAAAAAAAAAAAGAGGATGCCATATCACAGGTAATTCTGCAGCAAAACCAACTGTCTTCCTTCAAATGAAATGCATGTGATTATTACACCTTCTGAACTGATCAGGAGATCTACTGGTTTCAAAATAGCTTGAGGCATTCCAGTAATCAATAGCGCAAGTCTTTTCACAGAGTATCTTCCATTCCCTTCATGAGGATCACAGTTTGGCGCGGAAAAACTGGGTGAGCAATAAGAGCAAAGAGGAAGTTGTCTTTTTATGGAACATATTTTAATACACACAGTACAGCGTGTTGGGTTGCTAGAAGTGCTTCCGCAGGGGGTGGCCACAGTGGGTTACACTGGCTAACCTCTCTGGGGCCTGGACAAGAAGGTACAAATTAGACAACTTCTACCCCCAGCTGTTCTAATCGTGGATGGCGCTGGTGCAGAACTGACCTCAGAATTAGGGATCTGTGACTAGCTTTCTGTACTGATGAAAGGGATTATGTGACTTGGATGCTCATGATAGCAGGGGACTGTGGTTAATGGCAGGAAGCTAAAAATCCAGCCACTCAATGGGGCCTGTGTCTGTCTGTCTTTAGGCTGCAAGAGAGGATATGTAAAGAAAATCTGTGAAAATATTTTGTACACGCACAGTATGATTATGATTTAAAGATGATTATAGTTATTGTCCTACAGGGTTATGCATTGGTCTCTGAGAAACTTTTGGCTCATACAAAGCTGTTTTTTTAATCAATGTCACTTCAAAACTCAGGCCTAAGTTCATAAAATTGTAATAATGCCATCTTGAAAGTGTTTTAAAAATTATTTATTTTAAATTAAAGCATCTTAATATTAATTCTCACTATAATGATTGTGCTGTGTTTACCTTTGTTAAAGAGGATTTATGCTCCTTTAATAACATACTGTGAAAACCTGTGGTCTACTTTATCTCTGGATACAAATTCTCTGACTGCAGATAGGATTATATTTTCTACTGTGCACACATTCAAGACATCAAGAGTGACAGTGTTTTTAAGAAACAAAAAAAATCACAGAAAATATGGGTCATTTGGTTAAATTGTTCATAGTGCCACTGGAATAGAAGCAAAACAAACACAAATACTTTTGATAAAATTTTGCAGCCTGGAACCCTTCATATAGAAAGGAAGTAAGTTCAAAACACTATTTCTATTAAGAAATACATGTATATTTTCTTTGTTTCTTCTTTGCATTCTTGTATTCTCTTTGACAAAAACAGGGCTTCCAGTTTTGGAACAGAATAACAGGGAAAGAAAACTACATTTAGAGGCAGTTTATGCTGCAGATGGAGCACCTGGTCTCATGACTGAGAGGAAATACTCCTGTCCCAGGAATGAACATTACCCTGCCCCTCCTTCCTTGCCACCTCCCCGACTGTCCCCCTGCCACCTGCTCAGATGGCTCCAATCAGCTGCATCCGCTCAGTGTCCACCATCAGTTGCCCCACTCTGCTCACCATGACAAGGACCACTATTTTTCTATCAGTAAAACAGAATGGAAATAACAGAAAATTTGTATATCGCAGTCAGCTTAGTAGTGGTGTCAACCCAGCAATATTAGAAAAACTTTCCCTTAAGTTGGAGTGGATCTTCCCCAATACTGCCTTCATGATGTATGGCAACAACAACCTGTTCCTGTTGTGTGCAAGTTCAATTTGCCCTTAGGCACAGCAGGCTTACTAAGATTTAGTAATAATACTAGCAAAGGTAGACAGGTGCTGCACAGGAAGTCAAAATCAAATAGGTCTAAAAGATCTACTATTCCTTCTCAGCATGAAATGATAATCAGGATATATCATGCCTGCATCCTTCTTAGTTTCTGTGAAGAAAATGGTTTTGCTACATGAACAGAGAGCAAAAGAATAGGTGTACACACCTATGAATAGATCTCATATAGTCAACAGATTCAGTGTTAAAGTTTTATATCCCTTGTATTATGCTGAATATTCAACTTGGAAGAATTGTGTTGATTATGATTATGTGCTCTGTAGGCTGTGACAGTGGAGAGATATTTTAGATACTATATACTACTGTTATTCATGCTTATAGTGAAAGAGAACTACTGAGAACTGCTACAATGACATAATATACCAAGTGTAATCAACTTTTTGGTCCAACTGACGAACTTTTCATTTCCTCTTGTTACCTCTGGAAAACATCTCTAGAAAACATAATGGATTATTAGAAGACAAAAATAAATAGATGATTGCATGCAAATTCCCCTGTCGGAGAAAAGAATCCACAGCTTTTAATTGCTATCACTGAATACACTAAGATGCCTATGGACGTGTTATTCTGTTAGTTCTAATACACAAAGGAAAGACCTGATTTCTCACAGATGCATTGTTAACCAGTTAAAATGAGATTAAAGACCTTCTGAAGCTATTCAGTAGTAATATAACAGGTCTTATATATGTTTGCTTCATACTTAGAGCAGTACATAATATTTTCTTAATATTGTTACAAATACCTTTTGAGGTGTCTTAATTTTGGAGCATTATGATCTTTGATCAGCAGTTCTGCAAGACCTTTTTTTTTAAAACCGAGAACACACAAAAAAAATAATTGTTTCTCCAGATCGCAGATATCAAAGATCCGTTCACAATATTAGAACTTTTTCAGAAACACATTTAAAATATTAAATGATATGTATTTGAATTGCCTCTTTTACGAGCAATTCATTCTTGGATATTTATGGAGGAATTAAAAAATGCTTTATATCTGAACTGGAAGAAAAGAAAGTGTGTCTGTATGTACCGTGAACCTTTCAGTCTTACAACGCTAAAACATCGTTGACGTGAGCCTTGAATTGACAGAGGTTTTTAAATATTGATTGATCAATTGATTGACTGGTTCATTTTTCAGCAAAAAAATCACTACTCCTTTAGTCAGATGACTCCCTTCAGTCATTTACTATAAAAGTGCAAAATAATGACAACTTCATGCTGTATCTCCAAATTCATACAGTTCAACATTTCTTTTGCCCCATATCTGATATGGTGTGCAGGTCCTTCAGGTTCTCTCATTGTGAGATTCTATGGAGAAAGTAATCATTTGAGCCACTCATGTGATAAACCAGCACTTGAAACACTCAAATGTCAAGTTGTTTTCATCACATCGACAGCAGGTCTTAGACTTAATCTTTCCTTGGTTTATGCCACTACCTTGCCTTTACTTTGCTGCAAAATGTGAAACCGCCGTGTATATGCTAATGAAACTGTCTTGCACATTAGTTCTCCAATTTCATCTGTATTACCCTTCACCTGTTAGTGAACAAGGCAATGGTGCCTATTATTCTCCCCTCGATGCACATCCCATTAGTCTTCATTGGCGAATACACCCCCCTTGTGTGTAACCAAGATGAGATTCATAGAGATTTTCATTTGTGTTTACAAGAGCATTGTTTCTTTAGTATACAATCTGTGCTTTTTATATTCATACAAGACCCACAGACCGAGAGCTTGGATCTGATCCCAGCTTCTCAAGTTCAAAGACCTGTGCATCCATAGTTATGGCTACCTTCCACCACCTCCAGAATTTGCAGCATTCCTTCTGATGACACAGAATTTTCAAGCAATACCAATTACTTTTTGCAAAGTCCTTTGCTACGGCACCAGGTGAAAATGTGCTTTTAACAGTCAATACATTTTCAAATGCAAGACTGCAAAATAAAATTTCTGAATCATAGACATTTCCTTGTCCATATTTAAAACTTCAGTATTTTCCACAGATATAACTTAATATATATTTTTGTTCATATAATTGTGTGTGAACTTTTGAACTAAGTTAGTTAGCAGTCTGATGAGTTCAATTAAAGTTGATGATACTGCACTATACTTTAAATACTGTTGTGAATTAGCACTGTATGCTTTCCAAAACAACATGATATAATGCAATCAAAAAACCTATTATGATTTAAAAAGGGTAGAGAGCAATTGACAATCACATTATGTTTAAGTTCTGTACTTTGATGATAGCAGGTAGTACAAATAATCTGTTCTATACTTCAGGATCTGAAAGTCAGTTTGGCTATGAAGAGATAACTATTTTGAACTGCTTCTAAAATCTAAGTCACTATTGCAAGAGCTTACATTTTCAATGTCGTGCTGAAATTCAGAAATATAAATTGTTACTTACAAACCTTTGAAACCAAGAGAAGGGTAATCAATTTATTTTACCTATGGTTGGGTACGAGAAGACATGGTAGATTTTCAGTCCTCTTTCTATAACTCTCTTGCTAAAATATGCAGGTGACTCCTAGGGGAAGTGCTATACTATGGCTAAATTGAACCTGTTTACATTAGAAAGTGAAAGAACTTTTCATATCCTGTTAGTCGCAAACATTTCCTAGTCTCATCCTGTCACTTCCCCATGGGGGTTCCTGGTGCCATTCTTGAGCGTACAATACCCAGTTCTGTTGAATGGCTATGCTGATTGCTTGCTTCATCCTTTTCATCTTTGATTAAAATCTGAATACAGAAAATTTTTTACACAATGTAGTTTCAATTCTATAGGGACTATATAAATTCAGAAGATAATCTAAATTCTCAATTTAATGTTCAGCAACTGCAACCATGGAAGAAATTCCCCCATAAATTACAGCATATTCATAACAGTATATTTTTGGTGACCAAAAAAGCATAAATTTGCTATGTATTCTGAAAAGTGTTTATACCTTGGATCTCTAATCTAATATGTTTGACTGAAAGCTGACTTCCAAATGTGTCCTTAGCATCAATGCAATTTACTGAAATTAGCTTTAGAAAGAGTATTATAAATTAATAAAATAACTTCAAGATAAACTGTAATTTACAATGTAAGAGTATATTCATTTAGAATTGCACTATTCTGGTTTGAATCTTTCTAAAACGTCATAATCTGGGATTTCATTTTTTTTTATTAAAGCCATAAACATTCTGGCTAGCCTTTTTATTCTAGATTTACGGATATAATGATATCTAATGAAAAATAACAGCAAACTACATGCCATTTGAATGAAGCTTAAAGATTGTTTCTCAGCATTTGGACAGAATACTTACTTCAGGCTTACAAGTATTAGGAATCTGCAAACACAGCTCTGAAATACCTAATGAGGTCTCAGTGACCTAGAAAATGCAGTGTGTGGAAAGCAGCTTGAAATAGTGAGGTCTGTTCAGAGAGTAGCAAATAATCATTTTCACAGAATGATAATATGGGTGTATTTGTTTGAAATAATGAAATTCCCACTCTTTCAATTAACATTGAGTTGATAGGAATTAGGAAAGCAAAGTGAGAAACTGAGTCTCACAACAATTTTTATATTTGTGAATTCCCTGTACCCTTTTTTGAGTAAGAGAGAATTCCATGCTTCATTAAAAGAGGAGTGTATAGCCTGATCTTCAAAGAGAGGGAAAGAAGCATAGTAGGAGATGGAGGAAGGAGACAAGCTGAGGCCATATCTGCACAAATGCCTGCAGACAGGCCTTGGGTATACGTGGCCTAAAGATCAAGGTGACCGGATGTGAGAAAACTCTGAGAAACTGTGTGGTAAGGTAGTGCAAAGCTCTGAGTGCCTAAGTCCAACTGAGATTAATTTTTAAAAGTTGTGCAAGTTCTTTTTAGCTACATAAATTTTTCTATTAATATAGTTTGAACAAAAAACCAGAAAACTGTTCAGCATCCCCAAATGAGAAACTGCATAATTTTTTCTATTTTTTTTTGATTAAGACTAATAATTTTTTTCAAGAACAAGTGCTCTAGATAAAGTAAGTTAGTTTATGTGAATAGCAAATTGCCTAAAAGTTGGAAAATAGATCTGAGTTAAATGTGGAAATAGAGCAATTTAATGTCTACCTTTGAGAAGTTATTTATGACTTATTAGATTTCCTAGACTTTTTCAGCTGACATAATTATTTTTAGTGCAGTAATATGTTTAGCAAAGTAATATTTGGAGACAAAAATACTTAACCTGGAAGTAAACACACCATTTCACTAAATACGTCATTATGCATGAATATGCTAAATAAATAAATAAATAAAAAAAATATTTCCTTATAGAGCTTGAGATCATTATATGCAGAACTTGAAGGAAGGGGTAAAAAGTAGATTTTTTAACCCCTGGGACAGAGGCCAGGAAGGCAACATAAGTAAATAAAACAGACTGCTTGGAACAAAGTATATATATGAAAAACTGAGCACCACAGACATCTTACTGTTTCTACCTAATAGAAGAGGTAACCTATCAACAGCAATTCTTCTGGGAGTTTATGAAGAATAATTATAGTTCAGAATATTCATTTCCCCATCTGCTTTTACAGGCAGACATGAGTTTTATTTGGAGACTAAAGGAGAATTAGAAGATAAAGAGCTTTATTAAATTGCCTAGAAAGAAGGTGGAAGATGCCTTGCTGGTTTTAGGAAAGCAAACTGTGGATCCCAACAGGCTCAGAAACGGGAACTTTAAGAAGGATTTGGTCTCCATTCAGTTCACAGAATACACACAAATAGTAACAACAAGCTTTTTCTCCTACACGAGTATGTTCGCTAGAGGTTTTACAAGGGAAGATAGCTATAGGCCAAGGGGGAATGATTTAAAGTGAAAGAGGAGAGATTTAGATTAGATGTTAGCAAGAAATGCTTTAATCAGGAGCTAGCGAGGCACTGGAACAGGCTGCCCAGACAAGTTTTGAACACCCCATCTGTGTTCAAGACCAAGTCAGATGGAGCCCTGATATAGTGGGTGGTGTCCCTGCCTGCCCATAGTGGCGTGTGGGAGGGTCTGCAACTAGATGATTTTTAAAGTCTGTGCAACACAAACCATTCCATGCTTCTAGGTTAATTATTTCCCATTTTGACCAGGATTAAATTCTACACTTTCCAAGAAGGCTTAAGCAAAGCTAAAACAGGCACAATATATAATCTGCTCTGGCAGAAGCAATTGAGAGTGCTTATGACTACGTGTTCTTGTATTCATCCACATAGTACTGGGGAATTAAAGGTGAAACATATAGGTAGCACAGAAAAGCTATATTCCAGAAAATTTCAAGCTTGTTTAACAAAGATATTCCATTTTGTTCAAGAATTTGTGCTCGAAGCACTCAGAAACGTAAAAATGTATGTCATCAGTTTAGACAACAGACTTGAGTATTCAGTGACCACCATTTGGTATTTATAAATTTTACCAAATTTAAAGTTTCACAAGCAATGCCACAGCACAAGTTCTTCCAGCCAATGATTTTGTCTTTGATGGTGGCCAATGGTATGTGCAGATTGTAAAGGTGTAAGGACAGCTTTACTAGGAAACTATGGTTTCATGATATATGGTGAATCACTAATGAGGGCTGCCATTTGCATGACAAATCACTCTTCATTTTTCATGGGTTACATCTTGAATTCTGTTAATACCAATGTCTAAGCTGAATACCTCTAAACAGATAATAATTGACAACAAAATTGAAAAGGTTAGGAGAAAAATTGCCTGTGGTTTATAAAATCCTGAAAGAGATAATAATAAATATGATTTTAATATTGCTATGCCAATACTACTTGGAGCAGCATAAGTAGTTGCTGTGAAACAGATTTCTGAAACTTTCAGTTCCCCAAAATCCTGTGTCTTAATATACAGTCTAAATATGTACAATATGTTAAATATAAGAGATGATAAATCACACAAAATAGGTATCCTGTAAACACAGAAGTACACTCCATGAATCTCAATTTTGCAGGCAAAAAGCACCTGATTGAAAAATCACACTTAAAAAACCTGTAATCATGGAAAAAGGCACTTCAGCTCTTGATTTCAAGTCATCAGAGGATGATTATTTACTTCCATAAACTCAGGAAGCCTGATGCAAAGCCCCTCTTTACACAGCCTATTTCTTGAAATTAGGTACTAACCATAGAGGAGTGGTGTAAATAGGCAATCTTTTTAAAATTGGTATATTTTCATAGCCTGCATGGAACAGGGAAAACAGCAAACTCTACATCTTGGGATTTCACAGAAATCCCTCAGCAATACTCAGGACTGCAAAAACTTGTCTTGGCTTCAGCAGGGACGTAGGTCCACCTCATAGGAACACAACGACCATAATAGTACCCATCACAGAAGCTATTCTCCTCAATTGTACAGGCACAGTGAAACCATGGGGCCAAACCTGAGCTTTCAAATGGCTCTAAAATTGCAATCGATGAGAAACGTTTGTGCCATAATTTAAAAGCCAAGGAAGGAATGGCTGCCCTGGTGTCAAGACAGCATGTACACACTATTAAAACTAAAACATCTCACCTGGAAAACTGAATTGCTTTCTTTGTTAGACAACAGGCTGCACTAACAACTCTGATATTTTCCTGTTATCAGGGATCTTTTGTGGAAGTACCAGATCAAACTTTAAAACTTTCTAATGAAGGTCAGAAAACTGGGAATTTTTTTGTAGGAAGTGTTTAATAATATCATTCTGGTACGTGCTGATATAAGTCTTCTGTTAGAGAATTGAAAAATAAAAATAACATTGTCATTATAACCCCAGTCAGCATAAATTATGGAAAATTATGCTGCGATATGTGCAGTATAAGCTTCTCACTGTGAAACAGTATCCTTCTTCATCTTGAAGATTTCAGGAACCATGTTTTTCAGGCTTTTCAAGAATAAATTTAAGGACACTTATTGAAAAGAAGCTACACAGGGCAACTAAGGGAAGCAAATCTTTACAGACACTGTGGGAATTATAGTATGGAAATTATTTAAAGATACTACATTGGAAAAAAGATCCCAGGTGCATATTGCCAATCAAAAAAGTGTTAAAGAGGTTATGACAAAGAAGGAATTACACTTCAAATACTTGAGATCTTATTAAAATGAATAGAATAAAAAGAACAATGAACTCTGGCAGATTAAATGCAAAAGCATAACCAAACAATCTAAAAAGGGAGGTTGAGGAACAATGAGTAGAAAAGATAAGGAATAATAATAATCCTTTCTTAAAATGTGTCAGAAGAAAGACACATTCCAGGGATTCTGTAGTGCCAGTTGATGAGGATGGTACAAAAGAATTGTTAGACAACCTAAGGTCATTCCAGAAAAACTAAGGTAATTCCCTGCATTCATTGTGGAAGAAACTGGGAACAATCCCT
>WEIT01004747.1:10470-21300 GCA_013389985.1 Dryoscopus gambensis | reverse complement strand
GAAGTTGCAATCATGCATCTTCACTCCTGGAAGGAACTGCCACACAGAGAGTGAAATTCAGGCACCTTGCAGTGTGAAGGTGGGGCATTCTATCTGAAGTAGTCTCCTAGGCAAATATTCACCAGAGGAAATCTGGTGGAACGAAACATAAGCTAGTTGTCTGGATTCTTCACAGCTAGTGGAGAGAAACAGATTACCTCTCGCTTCAAGGCAGATGTCTAAAACCATTAGCTGTGTCATTCTTTAGAGGTGCTTTTTTCCTTCCCTTGCCTATAAAAATATTCTGAATAATTAACTCTGATACAGATGTTTATCATATAGATGTCTAAAATTACATAAACTGACTAGTTATTGTCAGGGCTCATGAACCAGGATGACAAGGGAGCCTTGGTGTTTTTCTCATTTACTGACTCTCTCTGAACATGCCAGCACCTTCTTTAAGCCATCCCTGAGAGTACCCTGGCAGTAACATGATTAGGGACAATATCTCACTTAACCAGAAACCTATTCTCAAAACTGCCTATGCACAGCGCTGCAGCAGTATAACGGTCTTTGACAGTGGATAACCTCAAATAACAACCACCCAGACTTATCCTCTGCCTTTTTCACCCATCTACATAAAGGGAAAGGGATGATTTTCTGGTTCAACAATCCTTCCAAAATTTGCGATCAAGTCTTTGCTCTGCTGCTGAACATCTCTTTGAACTCAGGTAAGTCTGTCAACCTGCCATTTGAAAATATTCAGGGCTTGGTCTCCTGCTGGAGTTAATGACTGCTGGTTGCCTGAGAAGCTTTGAAGGTCAGAGGACTGCTAGAACTCGTGTAATCCTCAGAGCTGCGAGAGAACAGTGTTCCTCAGAACTCGTGCCATTAGAAACAACTTTATTTAACGCCTCTGTGAACTGTTCTCACACAAATATTTTATGGTTTAAGACAAAATACCAGCTATCTAAATGAAAAGAATCGGACATGTGTTTAGGTAAAGAAGGAAGAGCAATGCAGATGAGGTGTGGCAGACAGTGCATGACATTTTTCAAAGTGTTACTCTACCAATTAACTGGAGAAATAAAGACAACCATTGTGTAATTTTATGTTAAATGGCTCTCAATTATAGACATAAAGAGAAAATGAAGGCTTCTAAAAATACAGGAGTTAGACAGTCTCCAAAGACTGGGTCTCCTTAAAATAGGAAGTTTGCTTTCAGTGTCTGCCAGATACAGTTTCAGATCTCTCACCTCCGCTAGTCCACAAGCCAACAAAACAAACACACCTACTACCAAATTAAAATGCTCTACCTGAAGCTGTCTTCTGACAAATATTTACAACTTTTAGCAGTCTTTTATATACATTACATCTCTTCCTATCCCTCTCAGAACACCAAGGTCAGCCTCTTTATAGGTGTCTCTCTTCCCTTCAAGGTGGTTCTAGACTGAGAACATTCTCATTTTTATAGATTCTACTGTGATGAACACCTTGCTTCTAGGAGTCTTCATTTTTTAAAAAAATTGTATTATTAGCACATTTCTGGTTACTACAAAACCACTACTCATTATTGATCTATGGACTGAACATGCATATTGTAGAGACATATTGTTACAGATTTTTTAAATCAGCAATGAATTTCATTGGCAGCTGAAAGCAAAGGGAAAAGTTCAAGATGTGCTTTTTCTGCCACTCTTCATACACACTTGCCCTTGTATTGATTCCTTCCATCTCCCAAGGAATGTTGCATAGTCTCTTAAGCATGATCTTTGACTCCTTTCCAGGTCACCGTTTGCTATAGGATTTGATCCTTTCCTTAAAGGACAAAATGTAAGGTATTTTTGGAGAAGAGGGTAATTGTCATCCAACAACATTCTGCTCTTAGCCTGGTTTTATTTCTGGCCAGGTAAAGACATTTAATTATCTTTTAGATCTTATCTATTATATGTCAATCAAATATGTTTTGCAAATGCACTTCAGTATACAGGGTGCTCACAAAATGTTATGTGTCAATTGAGTTCTTTTTTCACTGTGTTAAGATATATGCAATTGTACCTTGAGCTGTATTAGATGATGGTGACATTTTATAAATTAAAATAGTAAAAAAAATAATTTTTGGAGTATATGTATGCCTAAAAGCTTCCTCATTATCCAGAAATGGTGCAGCAAAAAGCAGTTTTGTTGCAAACCAGAATTATTTAAGTGAGAGGATCGAAGGTTGCAGTTGGGCCCTGTGGGTTTATTTGCAAACAGCCTGCCTCCAGCGCTGCTCTCCAAGCCCCTGGGTGCTGTCCCTGCAGAAATATGGCTTTTTCTCTGCATTCCAGATCTTTAAGTTAAAAGCTGAAAAATCTGAAAATGCTTCACAGATAAATAAGTTATTCAGAAAATTATAAACAGCTCCACAGACGGGAGACTCCGGTATTGATGAGTCTCTAACAAGAGCTTTAACACTGAAATATTTGACAGGCTAATGTCACAACACTTCTACATCCCTGGCTATTTACAGGTTTCCTAGGTACTCAGAAGCATTGTGTTCCAGTAAGGCATACTAGATAATTTCCAGTTTTTCTTTTGTTGTCAATCTTTCTCTTATTTTGGACAGGGTGTCAGACCTCTCTGTGTGTCAGTAAAATGAGGAATCTTACTGTTCAAGGAGGCAGAGATGGAACAAAGGGAGCATTTCTGGTTAGGTTTCTTTCTCTCTGATACTGCCCACTTAATACCAATTTCCTGAAATAGAATTCCGTAAGTTCTTAATTATTCTACCTCTTTTTTCTTAGGAAACTCTTGAAACAAAAGTATTTTCCCATCTTGTAATATTATTGAATCATGTAATTTTTTTTAAGAGCTTACACTATGGAAAGCTTTTTAATAAGTTCCTTAGTGAAAAGAATGAGAAAACAAAGAAGAATACATGGGTTATTTTAAATAACATTTTGTTAACAGGCATACTAGGTGTGGTTACAAGTATGGAAGATATACTTTGTCTCTGTAATGCATGATATTTCAAGAGAAATTAAATCTCTGATCCAGTGCAATTTTCATGGAAAGCACATTCTTCTGAAAGTGAAGTTATTCTATTTCTTTGGTGTTTAATAGCTAAAAGATTCCTCTAACTCGAGTATTTATGTAGGTGACATTTTTGTACCAGAACATTTTGCAGGCTGTAACGCTTTTTTTCAAACTGCACATTTTTAATACCTTAGAAAATTTGGAATTTTCTGAACTTTAAATCAATATCTTAATCAACATTGATTTTTTCTCCCATGGTCAGAGACAATATTTTACTTCTCTGCTATGACAAGCAGCAAAGGAAAGGAATAGAGAAGAGATGTCCATGTCCTGAACTCGGAGCACTTCCATACAAATGCAGTTACTAAAGTTAACATACAAACTGTGCTTTTGTATAGGGGAAAAAAAAGAAGAAAAATTAATGAATTTTATATTTATGAGGAGTTCTAAAGAATAGTACTACCTCTTTGGTAATATAAGATAATATTAGATCAGCATGGCATAGAGCAACATATAGGAATGTCTAAGACCAATATTTTGTTAATTGCATATTAAAAACCAACTAGATTTTAAAAAATGCCATTTTAAGATCAGTAATCTGTTCCACTATATTCAGCTGCCAGCATATTCCTTTGAATGCAAGAAATACATATTTTCTTAATTTACAAGGAAAAAATGTGCCTCCCTGCATGTGTTGAAATAAGTGAAGGGAAGGAAAATGTCAGCCGTGTGTGCAGGCAGCCACCTCCAAGTAATATAAAGATACTGTGCACGTAAAAGGATGATCAGCTGAGAGCAGCAGTGCACAGACCCTGCTCAAAAGACTGAGTCTGCACCTCCCCAGAGCCCCCTCTGCCAGGTCCAGGGCAGGGAACTGTGTCAGGCTCCCTGAGGAGCTCCAGTGTCCTGGGAAGTGTGTGCAGATCCCTTCTGCTGTGACAGTCTCTGCTGGGGAACTCATCATTTAAATAACCAGAAGAGGTGGGTGTAGGTTGCTCAAAGCAGATTAGTGGCAGATCCAGGATGAAAACTTGACTCCCCTCAGTCTCAGGAGAGCACCTCAGTTACTCTGAAGCCTCTGCTCCCCTGGTGCTGCACACAGAGCAGAGTTGCTAAAGGGCTGAGCTTTCTCAGTTTTCACTGCTTTTGGCATGGGATGCACTGAAGTAGCTCGGTATCATGTTTAAGACTGAATTTCCAGGACCAATTCAGAGAGATTGAGATTTCTAAATAATCCTTTCCTTGGAAGTGCCTGTAATTTAAAACTCCCTTAGCATGCTTTTCTCTCATAAAAGAGTCTTTCTGATCCATGTCACTTTTATTTGTGACCTGAGGATTTTGCTGGAATCCCATCTGCTTTTTCTGTGCCATCAGTCCTAGAAGAGGTTTTATGAATATGCTCTTGCTCAAGGAGCACTTTGATATATTATCCTGTTGCAATTAGATATCAAAAATGCATATGCATTAAGTGCAGATTCTACAATTACTTAGTACGTCTAAATATGAAAAAAAAAAAAGAAGAATTTTACCAGCAACAGTTAGATAATGACTTGCACCAAAATATCTACCTTGTTTACTTTCACATTTGAAGAGATCAGGGAAAATGATGTATTGAGTTTATTTCTTTTCTGTCACCTGAGATATGTCATCTGACCTTTAGCAGGGGCTGATGAACAGGGAAGCCAGCTAACGCAGCGGCCCCGCGTTCCGTTATCGGCTGCCTCTGAAGGACCCAACTCTTACCCAGCACAGGTCACCGTGCGGTGACTTCAGCTAAGCCTCGCGCGGATAAAAGCCTGTCACTCATATATACTGTGGCCTTGCTTCAAAAACACCAGGATCAAACAAGTCTAAGGAAGGCATTAATTTCCAGACAAGCTGAGGAAATTGGGTTGAGAGCTTGGGTTTAACATAGCAAATGAGCTCCTTACCATAATCTTTTTACTGACCAGGAAAAAAAAAAAAACAAATTTTGTGTTTCAGAAATATAAATCACTATCTATATAAACTTTTAGAATGTGAAATTTAATGCAAAAAACAAACAATAGGTTTTGAGGCCAAATATAATCCTTAGTCACCCAAGTGATATTTTCCTTGTGAATATTTCTCTTATACTACAGAAGAAAAAAGAAGGTGCATTTTCTCTTAACTGTGAAATGATATTTGATCCTAATTTTGGTAAGAAAGTAAATATTTTCATCCCCAAGGACCATCATGATACAAACAGCCCAGATGTTAAAGCAAGTGTCCTTAGTCTATTGCAGATTAAACATCCTTATATTTTTGTTGTGTAAATATTCTCCTTTTCTCTTAAGTAATAAAGAAGAGAGTCTACTCAAACTAGAGAAAGATATGTTTTATTTCCAGTTTTTCTACAAGCTTCTTGTGTATCATTTAAGCAGACCAAAGATGCTTTTTGTGCCTTGGAATGTCTACCACAGATGAATAAGAAGACACCAAAGCTTGTTCTGCTCATTGTCATGAGCAACACAAATGAGAAAATTAAACCAGGGACCTGGGGTAGTTAGAAATCATACTGAAAGATTTGTTCTTTCAGGATCAATGCTCTATTTATGTTACCATTAAGCTTTTAAAGTAGAGAAGACTCCTATCAAGCCAGTTCGGGTCTTTGTACTGCACTTTCCCGCATTTCAGATTACAAGATTAGCTGAGATACATAGGGTCTCTAAGCACTGATTCAAACTGGTATTTTCCCATTTTCTTTCTCTATAGCATAAGATCAAGATTGTGATCCACCTAGAAGGAGTTCTACTAACCAGTGACAGTAATACATTCAGCTGGTGGGTGAAGTTTTCCATGTACCCGTCAATTCCCATGTAGAATTGAATTACATTTTATTAACAGATGAGAAAGTTGTTTCAAAAATATTGTAATTTATTATTATTATAACAGGCCACTTGTCTATGCACAATGATCTAATCAAAAGAGCTTTTTAATCATGAGGGGAACATATTTTCATCAAAGTGAACAGTGCACTTTAATTAAATAGAGTAGAAAGCAAAAGACAAGTTCTGAAATGCTAGCTTTTGCTGAGGCTCTAGGGGACTAAGGAAATCCTTTCAAAAGCTGACCTTTCAGGAGGAAAGCCCATTTGGGTTTATAGCTATTGCTTATCTCTACATGAGAGATTTATGCAGGTAAGTGCCTGCTCTTGAGATGAGAAGATACTTCATCATTCATTGTTATTCCAGGCACTAAGTTGACTGACAGGGCCAGAGCCCACTATTGTGAAAAAGGCATTACTCCAAGGAAGCTTATGAAGGATTAAATATCCTTTCTTCTTAGTACAGAGTGCAGTTGAGGAATAGGTCCATAAAAATCACCACTAACAGGGAATTATTTGGCAACAGGAATCAGTTTAGACCTGGTGATCACCTAATCCATGATGCCTAATTTCATTTGACTATAAAACATGCTGAAAGCCATGGCCTGGATGTAGCGTTGATTTCACTGTGGCACATCACAAAAGGATGAGAGCTGTTTCTCATTGTGAAATGAGGGGAATTTAGAGCTCAGACACAAAAAGTTAGCATGGATTTATGCTTTAATATGACCCCTAAGGTAACACTGGTTTTGCTACTGTTCATGAGCTGTTTTGCTGGCCACACCAGCTGTTATAAGAGAGAGTGGGTGGGGTGACATCATCAGAGGAATTTCTCACTCTGTCAAGTCCTTCCTTTTCTTGGTGCACTGGGAGACAGACCATGACAGCCTGGACTGTGCTTATAAGGGACTGCCCACGTACCCATCCTGTAACTCAGCACACTGCCAGACCCAACCAGGCAGAATATTCACAAGCAGCAGTGAGTTTTCTGTGTTCAGACCCATTTCATATCTCTGTTCAAAAGTTTTAGCTCTTGGATAGCTTGCAAAGCTCTCCATTAACACATTTTGTGATATTGCTGTCTTCCTGTATTTGGCCAGAAAATCTCTTCCACAATCCAAATTTTTGTTTAAAACCTTTTTTTTTCCCTGAAAGATCTTCTCTTTTAAATTGTTCAATCAATTAACATTCAAAGACTTTTGCTCTTTTTGAATATGCTTATAATATTTAAGATCCAGCTTTTTCCTGAGTATCATAGTAGGGTGTCATATACAGGACATTTTTTACAGGCCAAAACAGCCTCACTTTTTCAAGGAAATTGTGAGAATTTTTGGCAAATGAATACTTTGCCATTTTGTTTAAAAATTCCCATCCTTGATTCTGCTGGATTGGAGTGCTAATTAAACCAGGCTGCTGATTTTGTTTTGGTTGTATTATCTCAAATAACATTCAGTAAACCCCCAGATCAACAGATATTTTTCTATTATTATTATTATTTTTCTGTTGATCAGAACAGAACAATCAAAATAAATAAACAAGCTTCTTACTTACCATAGCAATTATCTTCTGGCAATCACAAAGTCCACATCTCCAGAGGTAACTCTGAGTCAGTCTAACTGAAAAAGAATTTGCATTCAAGAGCTGGTAAGGAAGGGGGAGGACATATTATTGACTGTCTTTAAACAGAGAAGCATGAAAGAGTCTAACCTCTCATTTATACTTCTGTAACTGGGGGATGATGAAGGGAGAGGGACACAAAAGCAATTAAAAATGAAGGCTTACAAAGGAATTGTTTGTAGCTAATTGAGTTGCTGTGATACCCTGTTTGGTGTTTTCATTCTTCCTGCAATTTGTTAGGGGAAAATTGTTTGTTGCAGGGAATAGAATTCATTTTGGAAATTGTTTTCTGGCATTCAACACACGAGGTTAAACCACAACCTCTGATGCAAGCACATCACACAGAGGGATCTTATCTCTACAAAATAACAACATTTATCCAAGGTAGTTGCTTAAAAGCCTTTTAGTAAGGCCACTGATTATCATAGCAAATCAGCCATCTCTATGAAATTAATCATCTCATCCCAGTGTAAATGTCAAAAGTACATTACAGGTGCATCCAAGAGGTATCCAAGAGGGCTGAAAAATGAGAAAGCACTGATGTATGAATCATATGTACTGAAAGTGCTTTCCATGCGCTCATTAGAGAGGAAGGGGCTGATCTGATCGTGGCTGGACAATTTTCTACCCTTGCCCAGATTTGTTAGCTCCAGCTGATATTTTGTTATGGGCAGAAAGAGAAGTAATGAATGCAGTTCAACTTTTTCCTTCCTTCGAATTGTCAATATTAATTTTGCAGCTATTAATTTGCAATTTCCTAATTGAATTCAAGTTTAAGAGTGTTGGAAGATGAATGAAAAAAAGCATTAAATTAATCTGCAGAGAAAGGATCAGTTTTGTTTTTAACCCATTTCAGTCCAAGAGAAGGAAAGAAAATAGGGTACAGGCTCATATGAAGTGCGAGTGGGAATTTTCACAGATAATGCTCAGACTGAAACTGCACAGACACAGTTATAACTATTAATGCACATTGTACCAAGACAGGGTATATCCATGGGTGAGGAGCCAATTCAGCCATTTCCGTTTGCCCTAACTCTGGTGGTCAGGGTTGCCAGAGGCATGTGGGGAGGAGGGGGAGCATACACCTGCCACTTGCAGGAGGCAGCCAGGAGTGGGGGAAGCCTCAGCTCTGGGGAGACTTCGCCTGGCAACACCCCACGTGAGGCAGCAGTAGGAGACGCTGTGGAGGGGCTTCTCCAACCAGGCTGCGAGGAGCTCTCCACCACCGGACAGCACAGGAAGGCTGGATCAGACCAGTGGATCCCTGCTAGCAGGCAGACTTTGGGAGGGGCCAGGGGGGTATAAAAACCAACTCCGTCAGGGCTCACCGCGACTCGCAGGGGCTCACTACTGTTCATTTGCTGGCCCGCTCGCTCCCTCCTTTGCCCTGGCCCCAGCCTGCCTGCCTTTTGGCTCTCTTGCCCTTGCTCGTTCGCCCTCACACCTGTCCTGCCTTCCTGTGCCCCTGACCACCGTCCTGCCACTTAGCCCCATGTCCCTGCCTGCATCCAACTCTGCCATGCCAATCTAGTCGTCACTGCCCGCCCTCCTGCCCGATCCAGCTGGTTCCCATGACCCTGTCCAGGGTCCTGGTCCGCTCGCCGAAACGCCCACTCACCGCGTGCCCGGTGCCGTCGCCACAGGAGCCGCGCCTGTGGAGCCGCGCCCCTCCGGGAGCCGCGCAGGCTCGGTAAGACCCAGCCCGGCCACAGACAAGGGGGCAGCCCACACACCCCTACGCGGCCTGGACACCGACAGCACTGCCCTGACTCGCTGTGGTAACGCCTTCTTTTTCTCTCTGTCCCCTCTTTCTCCTCTCCCCTAGTCCTTTTCCATTTTCTTTTCTTCTTTTCTGTCTCTTCTAGGCTCTTTCGTTTGGGAAACTCCTTTTCCTTCTTGTTTTTGTTATCAATAAACGGTTGTCAGGTACAAGGTTTGCCTCGTTTGGCTTCATTCCATTCCCGACCATCCATTTTTAAAAGAACTCCTCGCAGATCTCTTACAGTGGAACGCGACTCTACTACAAAACTGGCTCATTTGGCCTACTGTGCCTTCATAATTAAGAGCAAATGGTGATCCTAGGAAATTAACTATTTCTTGTTTAAGAAAATCATGAAAATATATCCCAAGACAATACCAACAGAAACCTTCCCCCAAAAACCAAACCAAGAAAAAATTTAGGAGAGTTCTACTCTGACCTCAGTGAATTCAATCTAGCAGTGATGTTATTTAGGCTTATTTTGTGCTGAAAATAGAGGCCAGAAAACTGAATGAGTGCATGTTGATAATAATTTTAAAAAGTACAGTCTCCATCAAGTGAAAACTTGCTGGTCTTTTGCAATGACTGACAGAAGATACTTTACAGAACTGCATACTAATGGTAAACCCTTAAGAGTTTGTTGCAGTTGCCCATCTGGATTTTAACTGACACTCTTTAATATTATATTAACTTCTAGAATCATCATTTAGAAACCCAAAACTAGTCTCCAATGTCTTGAATAGCAAAGCTATTAAAATTTAATAAAATGAAACACATATATAATGCAATTAAAAAACCTGTATCACACATTAGTGAAACATTTTACAAGAGTATGGAACATAATCAAATTTAAAATTAGAAATGTATTTTCACTAAGTTTCTTACAATTTAAAAAAATGTACTCCAGACCATATAGTATACAAATATAAATGATTCAGTGACATCTCATTAGAAGACACAGCAGAACTGATTTCTTATTAAGAAAAACTAGCACTGCTGGAAATTCATTCCTTCCTCAAGTTCCCAAATTTGTCTTGAATTACAGTCAGTACCATTGCTGGTTTGCAGCTCTACTTTATCTTAGATTTGGGTTTTCTCTTAAAATCATGTTTCTTCCTTAACTTTCATTGACTTTAAGTCTATGTCATGGTTAGACACTGGACACAATGCCAGTGCCCCATGAAAATATATTTTTTACTAATAATGGTTGTGAGATGTGATCAGGAACAGAGCAGAGCAGGCTCCAACTTAGAAATAAGAAAAAAAAACTTTATTAATCTACATTAAAGGAAAGAAACACATAGGAAACAGAAATGAAAACTCACTGAAACATTCCTCCTCCTCCCAACTTCCACCCTTCCCTTCAATCAGACAAAACCTTGGATTTCCTGATTATTTAACAATACTCATATAATCAATTCTCAGTCCATCACAGAAGAGAGGAGTCTCTCTTGTAAACCATAGTGTCCTTCCATGTCTGGTGCTCTCACCACCATCCATGGACCGAAACTGCCCTCAGGATTCACTGATGCTTTGCCAAGTACCAGAAGCTCCTTTTTTTGGGACAAACAGTCCCCCCCATTTTATAACCCCTGGGGCCGAGGGTTTCTTC
>WEIT01004747.1:0-10286 GCA_013389985.1 Dryoscopus gambensis | reverse complement strand
TTTCCCAAGGAAGGGAAGGGTTAAAAAAGTCTCAGTCTCTACTGCCAGGACTCTCAAGGCCGGGAAACCTACCCCGCTCCAACTCTTCAGCCGGCACAAACACAGTCTCTCTCTCGGCGGGGGGGGGGAAGGTAGAGAACCATCTCCTCGTCTCTCCACCCTTCCATCCTGCAGAAGCTGCCTCAGTCCATTCCCTTCCACCTCTCTCTCTCTCTGGGCTCCGGCCTACCTCTCATCCTCAGGCCGCATGGCTTCAGGCCGCATGGCTGCCCCTCCCCCACCCAGGCCCAGGCCCAGGCCCCAGGCTCAGGCTCAGGCTGGGTGGGGGAGGGCATCTGCTCCCTTCTACGGCCGGAACACAAAAGGAAGTTCCTCTGTGATTCTCTCCTTTATCTCCCTATGTTCTCAGAGGTGACAAATCTCTTCAGTGGTCATACCAGGTGTCAATATTCACGTCTGACCCATGATTGGTTTGACTATAACTTCCTTAAAAAACTCCCTTCCTGTCAAACCAGGACAGTCTGAAAAAATCCCCAAAACCACTCTGAACATGCAAAGCAAGTTCTTGACAGAGAAAAGGAAAACATACAAAGGACTAACCATCAGTTCAGAGTGTCTCTGATGTTGACCTTGTGGAGAAAGACAAGAAGAATTGGAAGGAATCTATGAGCTGTAGATAATTCAGCTGTCACTGATGAAGTCATCCCACGGCCTGGTGGACCAGATCCATTTGTTGACATCAGGGAAAGGAAGAATGTCTGTAAAACACGCTGATTCTCAAATGCTGTCCTTCAAAGAGGGACTCCTGCCTGGGATATTGATTCCAGTTTTACCTAGGAAATGTAGGGATTCTTTTGTTATGTAAGAGCCTGTCTTGTAACGCCCTGGATTTCTGTGCCGATTTAGGAACTCTATGTACAGCCTTGCTCTAGCTATTTGGTATCTATTATATTATACACCCAGTATAAGAATACTGGAATGATCTTCACCTTCTTTGAGAACAAAACCTCTTAATGAGAAAAAAGCATTTTTAAGTGATCCTTTTTTAATTCCTGTCTGCATAGTCTCTCAAAGAAGCAGCTGAATTGTCATCATAAACCTACATTAAAACATGTTGCAAAACACACATTATCCAAGTGTTTCAGTGCAAGTAGCAGCCTGCCTTTTAATTTCTGCTTTCCTTAGACAGTCTGCCTGATAACAAGGATCTTTTCATTGCTTCATTATTACTTGATAGCTTCCTGTTATAAAAGTATTATTTAAACAATGGGTTTGATGATCCCACAATGAGAATTGTGTTGAGAAGTTTCCATGGAAACGATACACAACATATTAATAGCTGAAATGGCATTGAACTCTGCTTTTAGTCTACAATAAAATACCAGAAACACCTATGATGAGAAGCCTTTAAATGTTTTAAATGATCTTATACATTGTATTTTTTTATGCCAAGGTTTTCATATTTCTGTGGCTACAAAGACATATGGCAAAGTCCCTCAATAATTATAACTATGTAATAGCAGGAGCTGTAATTATAGGTTCTGTAGCCAGATTTAATGTGTTTCAGGCCAAAAAACATTACATCTTCTTAAGCACAAAATGCCACTTCATTCATTCACGTCTATTTCTAGTAAAACAGAGATCCTACTACGGATATCTATATTGTGGCCAAATGAGATGCAAACTTTTCTACTGAGCCTTGGTCTTGCTTTCAGGAGAAATGAAGGAAACAGGTTCTCCCTAAGAACACCCCCACATCTACCTCCTTAAAAACCCCTTTGTGCTCATTAGAGGGCAGAAAAGTTATAGCATCCCCCTACAAATCTCTTCCTACCCCTGCAAAAAAAAAAAAAAAGAAGAAAAAAGAAAAAAGACAATTTTAAAAAAACGCCCTGTTTTTTCTGACTAATGAAGGGGAAGTTCAAGTGTCTAAGCTGGTGGGTGTATCTGCCAATTGTGGCTCTTTAGCCTGGATTCAGTGAAACAATCCTGTTTCAACAAACATCTTAATCATGGTCCCGTCCTGAATCATAATTCTCCTGATACTATTAGCATATGCATTTGTGTAAATAAATAAATAAATAGATAAGTATACATATTTACATATATATACATATATATGCATGTGTACAATATATATGCACAAGTCTTTTGGATCAATTATATTTGACTTAGGCCACAGTTTCAAATTTCCTTCTGTGACAGTGCTGGTGAGAAGCTCGTATTTTTCCTGCAAAAGAAAAGTTTCCCAGTACTCAAACTAACCCAGGTATTTCTACAAAACAACAAATACCCTTAAAATATTCGTAAAGCAGTGAGAGCTGGCAATGCAGCTGAACTTAAAGGCTTTGCTTAATAGACCCCGAAGGCATTGAATCTTCTGATTTCCACCAAAAGCAAGTAACACAGTATTTCTGTAAATAGGACATTCTTTCTATGCCACTGAGTATTTTTCCTATGGTTTGCATGATCACTTGCTAAATCTTTTATGACAGGCTACTTATCTCAGTCTGGAGCTTTAAGATTTTTGGATCATTTCCCCAACTCTAGACATTTTGGTGATAAATCTAGCACACCTATCAAACATTTTATAGCACATCAGAAGAAAAAAAATTATAGCAGGTTAATTTCACAACTGCTGCTTTTGCTTCAAGCCAGTTTCTCATCCTAATTGACCACCTAAGACAGGTATGTGGCTGCTTTGCATCTACAGAGTGGCACAGAGAAGCCTGGGCCAATATATTTATGTGCCTAAAATAAGTGACCTAATTTTCAAAGAGACATAACACCAACACCTCCTACAAACAGAGAGTTGTGATCTCAGCACTTTTTAAAATGAAAAATTAATTTGAAACAGAAACTTTTATGCCTGTGTAGGGAGATCTTCATGCAGGTAGCAAGAGCTCAGGTGGAAATTGACTGACATAACTTTTTAAAGGCTATTTTGCCTCTATGATTCTGAATACATGTGGAACCTTATCTGGTTTGCTATTTTTATAGCCTTTCACGTTCTTTTCCAGTTGAGTCTGCAAGTTTCAAATTATTGGCGGGGTCGTAAAGATCTGTATTTATCACACCAATAAATCTTTCAGGTAACTTGTGCCTTCAAACCAGAGGTGTTGAGAATCCATGGAAATACAATTTTTTTAGCTGATCTGATTTCTTAGAGCAAAGTTATTTCTTCCCAGTCTGAGTCAGGCCTTTTTTGTGTGTAGAATCTGTCTGCCTCAGACTTTAAGACTGAGTTTTAAAATGTTGGGAGGCAGAGCTCTGTCAAAGATATGTTGTATTCTTTGAGAGCTGTTCACTTCAGCATGCCAGGTTAGAACCTCACTGCAATTTAGGCACAAAGTGGAGCCAGTCGGAGGCATCTCCTGCTGCCACAGACCTGTTGTTTCTCAGGTTCTCACAGGCATAATTTGCAGAAAATAATGTCATATTGTCCAGCATGGAACATTTTGTTTCTAAGTTCTATTGTTGCCTTTTTGTGCCCTGTTGGGAAGCAGTCCCTCTCCAGATTTCAACCCCATGCAATATTTTACAGCACTGGAAGTAAAGGTATGTGTTTATATAGAGAGATATACTAATGTATCTTGGCTTTTATCTGTGGCAAAAATACATGGTTTGCATAATTGTGGTTTCTAAGAAGCTTTTATGGTTTTCCCCTCATATCAACACTGGGTGAAGTGACAATATTTACTATTTTATTTGCGGAAATCTGAAACACAGAGAAAGGTATTTAAGGTCATAGAAGAAGTGAAAAGGGAAGCAAAGAATTTAACTGGAGCTGCTGGATTGCACACTGGTTTTTTTCCTTCCCTTTCTTCTTCAGAAGTAGAGGTGCTTATATGAACCCAATGTGAGTGACATCTACGTATCTTTGAGCTCAGGTAAATCTTCCTTATACTGGCTTAAGCAAATCAATTTGGTTAAACGTGGTGTTCTATTTTTTAAGATCTTAAATCATGGAGTCACATAAAAAAAGTCAAGATGGCAGGAACATCTGGTGATTATTTGGTCTAGCCTCTGTCTGGAACCTAAAATTTTCATTAAGAAATTTCAGTGGGAAAAAACACTTCCCTTTCAAAGCCCCATTATCCCCATCATCTTCATCAAAATAGAAGAAAAAAAGCCTTTAATGGGAAAAAATGAAAATAGCAAAAGTTTAGGAAAAAAGATAAGAAGTGCAAAATTATTTTATATATCTACTACGAATATACACAAAAATAAATTAAATTTATAAAAGAGGCACACACACCATGTATAGAGTGCCCCTTTTTCTTACAGAGAAATTTAAGAAAATGGAGAGAATGCTGGTTTTATGTCTAACACTAACTTTTAGAGGTCAGCAAAATGTACTGATGTGCACACCTGTGAATACACAAGCCACATTTTCTAATGCAGAATCGTAGTTCAAGTGAAATACTCAGAAGAGGTCATTTTACTACACATTTTCTACATATTTTTATCAACATAGACCCCTTGAAGTCCACAGAGGAACTGGAAGAAAATTAAAGTGTCAGGAAACTTGTATCTTTCCTTCTGTTGTCAAGACAGACATTTGAACTCAAGTGTGTGAATACCAGTAAATAAACCTTCAGCAAAATTGCCCTTCCTGGAAAAGAAAAATTATTTGATAGGAGGCTTATTTTAAATCATAATTCTCTTACAGGAAAATTGATTGTTGCATTTCAGAGAAGTGGGAGGAAAAATTCATGCACTGGATGTGAACTGTATGATTTACATGGAGAAGAAGATTGACCTCTTCAACCTTTTCCCTATTTGCAGTGTGTTTTCTCCAGTTTCCTGCTCTCCACCAGGAGAGTTCATAAGGTGTCATTTTAAATATTAATCCAAAAATTTTGTACAGTCTGAATATTCTGTTACATCTTTATGAGGGTACTGAATAGTGTTCCTACCTAAGGAAATAATAGTACCAGATTTTAACCATCAAACCATTGGAAATTCACTGAAAGATAATGCTAAGGTTCAGCCTAAGGGCTCTACGAGGCCTCAGGAGAGAAATGTTTCATGTTGCCCTAAGCTGAGAGATTAAGGGAGGTAGGTGAAAATAACTTATATGTGCTTTTCCTCTTCAGTGGCTATTGAGGGGTCCTACAGGATTAGTTACGGTGGATGTCTAAATGGAAAAAATTTTGGAGCCAAATGAACTTTGGAGCCTATATAACCTTATCAGCATTTACCCCTGGACAGTGCAGTATGGATTCTTCAAGATAGCAGGAGAAGCAGGTTGAAAACTCGCAGGATTCCTTCATATTCCTTAACCCTAGATCAGCTGACTTTACCTGTGTGAAATCCAAATGGGTTTACACAGTACAATCACACAGAGGTCTCTGTGAGGTCAGTGACTCAAACTGCAATGCAATACTTGTTTCCAAACTCCTTATAACTGACAATGCTCTCTAAAAGTACAGCACCCAATCCAGAGAGTGCATCCAGCAACCCTCTTTTATACAGCTGATATATCTGAAGCAAAAATAGAATGAGAAAACAAAAGAAAATGCAAAAGAATAGAATTTCCATGTTGAAATTCAGTGTGTCATTGTTCATGCCAGAGGCAAGTAATATCAAATTCAAATAATCAGAGATTTTCATTTGGACACTGAATAGAATATATGACTTTAATTTTGGATTCTGCCTGATTCGAGAGATACTTACATATGCATTTCTACATCTATAATAGAGCTGCAGAGATGAACAGATTCAGTCCAAATTCCAGGATCAAGCAGTAATTTCTGAGTGTGATGCCACAAGTCCTTTCCCCAAGTAAAGCAGAGCAACTAATCACACAAGTGAAGATTTACTCTGCAGGATCAAGGGTTGCTGTTTTTAGCTCTTACTCTCATTTGACAGGGCCACTTAATTACCTTTTATTCCATGATTAGATGAGTTGATTTAATCTGCATACGTATTAATTTTCAATTTACCATTTAAATAGAGGAACCAGCATTGTACTTTTCAGATTAACTTGTAAAATTATCTTTTATTTTAAATGTATTTGCATTTGTGGCTTTTTGCTACTTTAATTAGGCAAAGTTAAAATAAAAAAAAAATGCAGTTAGCATGGTAATGGGAAAATATGAAGTGTTTTGAAATGAGGCAAGTTGCTAAATGGAAAGACCCTAACCAGTAAAAATCCCAAACAGTGTATTCTGCAAAGGTCTGTACCTCAAAGTGTTGCAAAATGAAGGTAAGCAGCATTTCACCATTTTAAACAGACCCCTAAAGTCTTTATAAATGATGACGAAAAGCCTTCTCTCTTTACTTGTTCTTTTCCCCCCAGGGACCCTACAACTGTAATCATGTGGAAGTGAACTCTCCTCCATTATGCAAAGCTTGTTTTAGGTACAATGTGGGCACAAGGTGCTCTGGAGAGCCAAGCTATTGTTGTTGGCCAACCTCTTCTATTTTAAACCCCTCAGTAAATCACTCCTTGTTTTTCTTGATTACTTACTTCAGACAAACCAATTTTGAAATCTGTATAGAGCTGTTGTGCCTCTGGGGTTAAGATGTTGACTTTCTTTGGTTCTCACAAGCTAATGGCCCTTAGTCACTTCTGTTCATAAGGCTGGGTTACCTAATTGACTGAGGGCCGTACTGAGACTTCCAGTAATGTCTGCAAATTTAGCTTTTGTGAATTCTCCCATCTGTTGACTGTGTGCAGAAATAGACTCACAGATCTGCTGGATTATAGATGGCTGGAATGACTCACCAGCCTTCCCCACCAGTGCCACAGCAGGCACTGAGGCTCAGAGAGGACCAACAACAGACAGGGGGTGTGGTTATTTATTTTTCTTTGAATGGTTTGTTCTGTTTCCCCCTTCCAAAAATGTATGGTGTATTCCTAAGCCGTAACCTGGCCTTTGATCCCTGCCCTGTGAGCTTTTCATTGGCTCAAGTATTGGGCCCGCGGGCCCTTCGAAACTGTGATAAGGGAATGCTCAGAGGCACGGTTTCTCTTGCTGCTTTGGATCCTTTACCCCTCCCTTTCCCCTTCCCTCTCCCTTTCCCCCTTTCCCCCACTCCCTTGCCGGCGTTGGACCTGAAAAAATAAACCCCTCCTGACTTCACCATCAAGGGAGATGCTGTGTTTCTCTTACAGCTTGCTGCTGCCTGCAAAGGTGTAGCCCAGAGACACTGTGGAAGCCCCGGTAAGGTGCTGCAGCCCCCTTCCTTCCACGGACCCACGGGGAATGTTGCCCCAAGACTCCTGCCCTCGCTAGCCGGCAGAAAGCTGGGCCACAGCAACAGGGGTCACAGCAACAAGGGGGAACATCTTTGCTGCACGTGGAACTGTGAGCATCACAGCAGCTTACAGGCGCTCATGCACTTCTATGTTACACAGTCTTGTGTTTCTGGTCTCAGCAAGGTTGGCTTGGCTGGGATAGGAACAGTCAGTTAAACATCAGAAGATGCCTGAGAAGCTGAGCTATCTCCATCTTTAGGGATTTGCAAGCCCAGTTTAGACAGGAGCATGGAGTCAGGGAGTGGGTGTAGCTGGTACCACCCGAAAGCTGATGCTGTGCTGTGCTGGGACACCTGGAAGGTCCTTTCCAGCAGGGCTTCCTAGCAGTATCTGACTCTGGTGCCTCTCACGTGAGTTCCCAAACCATGTGAGGAGCTTATTTAGTCCACACGAAAACACACATGTCCTCTTTTGTTTCAGATAGCTATTGCTTACTGCAATGGCATTCTCCAAGGGCAGAAAATAGGTACCCTTAGATCTTTTTCAAAAATTACTTCTATAGTACACAACTAAACCGAGATTATGCCATTAACTCATTTCTTACAAAATGAGTTTCAACATTTCCTCAGCATATTTACTTTCCTTAAACTGTATCGCACAGTCTCTGTACTGTGTTTCAAATATTGTCCCAGTGAAGCTGAAATCAGTGGGACAATTTGAGAATAAAGGTCTGCCTGGCTTGTGCATACAAGTATTTAAATCTAGTTCATTACCTTCTTCATGGTTATAAACCAAGATTTTGACAAATCACTTTAATTTTCAAAAAACAAAAAACAAAAACAAACAAAAAAAAAAAAGGAGAGAGAAATCTTGCCAAATATACTGTCTTCAGTTTTTCCACGGTTAAGAATTTAAGAATTCCATTAACTCATTATATTATACTACGGACACTGCATCTTGCTTAAAAGTCAGAATAAGAAATTCCACAATAAAAACTTAATAAAGTCCAAATTAACTCCGTTTCCTTGTTGCTGAAAAATATCTTTTTCAAACGCTCAGAGTAAGAAAAAGATTAAAGAATGAAATATTTCTTATGTATTTCTTGATTTCTTCCTCTTGATATATTATCTGATGCACGATTATGTCATATATTAATATCTTATATTCATTTCCTTCTTTTTAAACCTTTTAGGGGTAGAGTTTTGGAAGAGAAAACAAGTTTAGAATTCAGTCCTACCCTATTTGAAGAAATCTCTTTCAAAACATGGGTCATACTGTAGAAGGAGTTTGGTTGTCACTGCTTTCAATTAAAGCCTAAGGAAAACATCTGTGCTCAATCAAACTTCAAAGACTTTTGTCGCACTGAGGATACAACATTTTCATAAGACTGAAGATAACCCCCCACAGGCAGGCAGCTGGCAGGCAGAGAGTTTGTATTCTCAATTCATAGGTAAGCTAACAACACACTGGTCTGTCAGTGAGCTCAAACTGTAAATATCATTCTGTTTAATGGTGGTTTGCTTTTTATAAATTTAACCAAAATTCATTTATTCCGTAAGATTTCCTGGAGATACCATACTGCTTCATCTCTTCAGGGAAGGGTTTGGTAAGAAGATCATGTAATTTAAGTCAAAGATTTTCTGAGATTATGCTTTTTTCTCGAGCTGTACTATGTAAGTAAACACTGACAAATAGAACGCCTATTTTTATTCTGACCTGGGGATTAACCTGTGTCCCTTTAGTACAATACCAAAAAAAAATTATGAATCAATATGACACATAAAAATCTTTGCTGTTTTAGAGTCAGAAGAGTTACTTTAATAACTCTATTCTGATTTGCCTGATCTTCAGTGGTTTAAGTTTTGGTAATTTCACATTGTGAGAGGATGATAGATTCCCTTTCGCAGTCTTTACCTAATATTGAATTATCTAAGGGGTTTTTTTGCAAATGAATACAATGACACCACCTAATATCATCTTTCAAACGTTAGAAATGTCAAGGTAGATAACCTCAGACAAATCCCTTTGCTCTTATCCAGATATTGTGCAATGTCCTTATTAACATTTTGAAGGCTCTCAATGTTCAATCAAATACTGTGCTCTGCTCCAAAGCTGGTTCATCTCCAGACAGCTCAGAACACGAGCTATCCCTGTCAGTCATGTAACTATACCATGCAAAAGCTAAATTCCCCTTATTCTGCCTGGGCCCAAGCAAACAAGCAGCATCTGAAAGGCAGTAGTGTGCAGGTTCTAAGGCAAAGAATCTCTCACCGGAGCAAGACCACTGCAGTGTGCAGTCTCTGGTTGTGAATGAAGAGGATCTCTCCTGGTAACAGACGGGTTCCCCCGTGCTGCCTTATGGATTGCTCTGCATCCATAGACTATTAGCAGAATGGATCCTCAGGGCCTGTCAGCTGTTATTAAAATCTAATCTCCAATTAGCATCTTTATTTGATTGTAAGAATAATAATTTTTTAAAAAAAATCCAGATAGAATAACTACCAAATGGAAAAATGAGCTCACTTTAATTAAAATGTAATAGCATTTGCAAATTTAGACTTAAACTGAGGGGGGAAATTCAATAGACATTTATTTTATTTGGGAACTTCAGAAAGGTAATTAAATGCACTAATTTGTTTTGAGTCCTCCCTGAGGATCTCTTAAAGTCAGGGCATGGTCTGAACTAGTGCTATCATCAGATTGATTTAAAAATATTTATATAACTAACATGTGTTCCCAGAATTGTGATCACAGCATCAACTAGATGGTAGCTTTTGGAAACGTGTCTAGCTTGCAAGACTGTGCAGTGTTCTGAGCTAACTGGAATTCTTTACTTTTGCTGGTATGAACTTTGGGATTTCTGCTTTCCAATGTTTTGTTCAAACTTTAGCATCTTTGATATTCAAGAGAGATTGTTAACCTAATATCATTTTCAGATAATTGGGAAAACCAGTCTTCTTTGTTTCTTTAGGATTTTTTTACTTGCATAAGTCTAAAAGTTTTGTGTCCAGAAACTGGAGTAATTTAGTGGTGATATAACATCTCTCTCTCTAGATATACATATATGCACACACATACA
>WEIT01004743.1:58991-70429 GCA_013389985.1 Dryoscopus gambensis | reverse complement strand
CAGTGATGACTTTGATGCAGAAGATAGAAAGAGTTAGAGGTTGATTTCAGCAAGTCCATGGGGAATTAATTGAAAAGTGAGCACAAACAGAATACACTCTGCTGCAATTTTCCTGTGATTATGTCTGTAATGCATTAAATTTCAATAGATTCTCATGGAATGAGACATGAACATTTTCTGTCTTCTTACTCAAATTCTTTTGGAATGCCTATCTCATTTTTCCAGCTACTGCTTTAAGAACATAACATAAAATATCCTAAAGGTTATTGTGCTACATTATTTGTAATTTTAATAATTTTCATTGGTTTGTAAAGTTCTACTATAGTGTTTAGGTTAACTGACTTAAAGCTAAACTTGGTTTCATTTAAGTGGGGGAGAAGAAAAATAAAGAATCACTAAAATAGTAAGTACTATCCAAGGATATTGTATTTCTTTTCTTTTGAGCTGTCTTTGCAATCATACCTGAAAACCAGATTTAAAAACCACCAATGACTCAAACCCCTTCTTTGTATTGAGTGCCTTCATTATGGTGATAATATTTTTTTCCAGAGAGAGAGATTTTAGTATTTCAGAATAATCTAAAAAGTATAGCAAGTTTTCATCAATGAGAAAACGTTAAGCTTTTAGGTATCCAAACCCATTCAGAACAACATGAATCAAATTCTTAAATCTTTTCTTCATGGAACATATATAATGGTTCTCCACAGTGAACAAAACTAAAATTAATAAAAATATTGGTTTTTTTAAATGCTCTTTGAGCAATTTCTCTCATTTCCAAATATTATTAAATTCTACATGTAATATTTACTAATAGCATCAGTAATTATTGTATATGAGTCTTTCACAGGAACTTGAAAGTTTATACTTTCTCCAGAGAGGTATTTCACATATTTCTATACTGGATTTCTATAAATGTAATCGCTGTGCACAAGTGATTAAAGGATGCTGCCTTGAGTAATGAACTACCTTTATGAACACTACTGAGGAAACAGCTCAAGAAGGAAATTAAACAACACTCCTTGAACTCCAACTCCCTTTGGAAGGGAGAAAATATAAGCACCTCATAGATAGCACCTATCCCTTACTCTTCACAACCCAAAACACTTTTAAAGTTCAGAGCCTTTATAGAGGGTTCCCAACTTATATATTCTTCATAATCATGAGATTTGTTGAAGGTCTCCAGAGGTACATGTGTGTGCCAGCATTTATGTCTGCACTAGGTATACTTGTTCCTCCTGATAACTGAAAAATTTTGTTTTATTGTGAATGACCTAAGAGCCCCCTAAAAGTTTGCTATAAATTGTGTGCTTAAAGTAGGTACAATGGATTCCACCCACTTACTTCTATCAGTTTATATTTATTAAAAGAATGAATGGTGGGTTAGCTAGCTATTAAAATGCTAATTATACAGCACAATTTTCTAATCTGTTACAAGACAACACTGACATGTTGTCTTTGTTTTTTTTGCCTGAGCTTAGTCACTGAGAATGTGATGTTATCATCCTTAAATTAATATATTCCTACAATTTTAAAATCAGAAAGCTAATCTATTCCTACAAACACCAACACATATGTCAGGAAGACATTTTATTTCTTATAGAATTGAAAAAAATTAACTCAGAACAGTTTTCTACACACATTTTTTTCTAACTTCATTGAATACAGCTTAGCATCTATACTCTGTTCGTTCTAAACCTTCTTGTTAGCTCCTTCCTAGCTTGTCTGTGAAGCATTACCCTTTACAAAATTGGGGCTGGGACAGAACCCTGAAAGGTGTGCTCTCCATAAGGTGAGAAACAACCTGAGAAATGTTAGACCTGTCATTCTACTTACGCCCCTGCCTTCTGTGAAATGTATAAACTAAGCTTAAAAATCTCACTCTCCTCTTTGTTCAGTGGCCTGGCTCCAATAAATGCAACATATTACTTAATAGTCCAGATAGAAAACTGTAATAAATAACTACATTTCTCAAGCACACTGGAACTTTCTCAAATCAAACCAAGTCCCAGAGCTTACTACAACCTACAGCTTCTGGTCCAATGCAAAGACTAGTTCTACTTTTTTTTTATATCTATGTGTAACCTAATACTTATTAAACAAACCTGGAACCCACATGCTTTTCCACACCACAGAGTGCAAATACAATTATTTCAGGTGCGAGTGGTAAGAGCAATTAATTTTTGGTAGCCTGTTATTAAGAATAATTAATTGTTCCGTGAAGCAGATCAGAATCTTGGAATCATTAGGGTTGGAAAAAACCTCTCAGATCAATGGTTTACCCAGCACTGCCAGGTCCACCACTAAGCCATGTCCCTAAGCACCATATCTTCTTGGCTTTTTGAACACTTAATTCTCTGAATATCTGGACTTACGGTTATACCTCAGGCAGATAATCTTAACCAAGTTCTGTCTTACACAGTACTGTCTACAGTTAGAGTAATAACCCAGGGTTCCACCTACCTGTATGCATTGCCTGTGTAGCTGCCCACACGTGGATATGGACTTTTGGATCTCTCACTGACAAAACATCGTTACCTCCAGAGAAAAATCATTCTTGTCTCCTTTGGGACTAAGGACTGCATTTTAAGAAAAATAAAAAACAAAAAAAAGATGTTTCTCTTCACAGACTATAAGGACATATGGTCAAATATGGTCATCAGCTTTAGATATCTGCATCAGTCTTTAAAGTACCACTCTAAAAGGGTGCAGCTTGTGCAAGTTAATATGGACCCTTCAGGCTGTAGACTGTCATCCCATACACCTAACACTGCCTCAGATGCCATTGGTTGCATACGTTTATTCATAGAACTGAAACACTCCTTCCATCCCACAGAGATTTAGGTGTTTGGCACAAGTTCCCTTTGCATGCAGTGGACAGACCACTAAGAGGGGTAATGCATCTTATTTTAAGTATGGTGTCTAAGATTACCAGCTGTCTTGAGATGTCTCACTCTCTCATTGACTAAAAAGGATGCTTAGACTACTATCTTAAATGGACACTTCAGTGATATGCAGTTATGGTTCAGATTAATATGACTGTTTCAGAATTAGGTGGCTATGGGATATATGTTATGGAAGAGGAATTTGCAAAGGTTTTAGATGTTTGAATTGACATTTCTGAAACAGACAGCTAATGTTTGCATGTGCTTTTATTTCTGGAAAAGTACTGAATTGCCTTCTTTCTTGAAAATTAGCAGTCTTAATGAAATAAAAAATAAATTTAAAAAATACTGTATCACCAATATATTTTGCTAAAGCTAATGTTGTAACCAGTCCTTTTAGAAATTCTGAAGTCAGTCTTACAAAGTCATCCACAAAACTGACAAACATCCATTTCTTTTTAATGCTTATTTTTAGCGTAAGTGGAGTGGTATTATAGGCAGTATAATCTTGGGCTAATTTGAGACACAGAATAAAAATAAGATGTTTAGTGAGTTCATTGTAAGCCTCATTTTAGGAAAGTCTTCTAAAAGATAAAATAATTGCTAAGAATTAAGTTAGCATCTTACCATGCCATAAATTTAAAATAAATCATTCAGTTTAACAATCAGTCTCAGAAACTACCACTCTTACTACATTAATCAAATCTCAGTTACAATGCAGAACTACAGCTAAATGACCATAAAGGTGAGACTATTTAATTAAATGGGTTTTATTGGTGCTTCATTTAATGTTGAGTCCTAAAATTTAGCCCATCAATTTTGCTTTTGACAAGAATCCTTTTAACTCAAGGTAAAATTCCTCAAATTCCAGGAATCATAGTTTTAAGAACAGAAAAACCTACAGAATTAAATTCTGGCTGTTAGTGCGAAGTTGTAGGTGAACAGAAGTGACAAAACAAAAACTGGTGAGATTGTATCAGTGTATAAACTGAAGTGGAAATGGAAAGATAAAGTAGCAAATCAGATAGAAACTCTTTGAACTATTACACGGTATCTGCATTAACCTCTAAAAGGGGTAGCATAAGATCTCTTTAGTGTCAGTGGAAAGAAATAGACCCTAAAAGTATGTGATTGACCTTACTTACCTTAGATGTCTGCCTTAAGATGAGGTGAATTGTTACTTAGAAGCACCTGCTTCTCCCCACTGACTATAAAAAGAGATAGGAATTACTAATTTAGGTGTAGACCGTTAAAGACATCTTCCCAACAGGAAGGTAACCAGCTAGAATGACCCATGAAATGGCAGTCATGAGTTCATTTCTCAAGTGCCTTTACTTTGAAGGAACAAAAGGCATACAAAAAGAAGAAGTTCTTAAAGATTGCTACACAGGATCTGTTTGTTTATAGTATTGAGAATACAGAGGGGGCAATGAGGCAGTTTCACTTAGATTATAATGGATTTCTGAATGATTAGTTAGCTTTTTAAAAATCCTGATGTAATTTATGCTAAATATTAATGACCTTACATCAAGATTAAAGGCATGATAAAGACAAAATAGTATTGAAGCTGATTAGCCACCAGTGATTTGATTTGAATTTGAATTGGTACTTTCAGGAAAGGAGAATATAACATGCAACAAAACTTATACTTGAAACGCATGTTTTCAAGTTCACTTGTGTTATCATTTTTAAATTTTTACAAATCTATAGTGTGTAATACCGTGGAATTAAGTGTTCATGTTATAACCTTATCAGTATAATAGCTTCAGATTTTTAGTTAGGCTTTCATGAATATGAAGTGTAAGCAGGAACAAAGTCTTGGTTTGCAATGTCTTCAGAATAATATGTTGTTGTTATTAAATACATCCAAGCTAATGATTTAGAAGTTAGGAACACAGGAAAAAAGACATTTCATGAAGTTGTTTTCTATCAAAAGCTGTATTTCCACTCAGACTGAATTTATTGTTCTGCATTAAAAATAAAAGAGAAATCCTCCTACACTCCATTAGTGTAGGGCAGGGGGAGAGTGCTTGATCTTTTTGTTTGGTTTGTTGTGGTGGTTTTTTGGTTTGTTGTTATTTTGGTTGGTTGGTTGGTTGGTTGGTTGGTTGGTTGGTTGGTTGGTTGGTTTGTTTGTTTGTTCAGATTTTTTTTTTTTTTTACCTAACATCCATAACCAGGTTTGTTGACGTAGTATGCCCACACGAAGTGACTGTGAATCAGCCCAGTACAAAGCAGATTAGGGCTCTTTGTTCTATCAACTGGCATGGCCAACTACCTGCAGCTGCTGTCTTTGTTCCCTTATGCTGGTGGATATGTGAGCAAACACTGGGTGTTTTTATAGTGTCTGTTTTGCATATTCTATTCATAGAGAGCCCAATTCACTTTGTTTGTAGTAACACTTTCGATGCTGTCCCTCACAGCATTCTTCTGGACAAGCTCTGAGAGTGTGGGATGAGTAGGTTCACAGGGCAAAAACTGTGAATGACGGGACTCCAATGGTTGTAGTAAATGGAGCTACATCTGGCTGGTGACACCAGCAATGTCCCTCAGGGCTCAATCATGGGCCTGTTCTGTTCAGTGCTTTTACTCAGTGATCTGGATGTAGGAGTTAAACGCACTCTTAGCAAGTTTGCTGACAATACCAAACAGAGAGGTGCTGCTGACTCTCTCAAGGGATGGGAGGCCTTGCAGAGGGATCCGCATAGGTTGGAGAGTTGGGCGACCATCAACGGCATGGAATTAAAGTCCAAATACCTGATTTTGCACCTAGGGCAGGGTAATGCCAGGCACAAGTTGGAAGAAGAGTGGCTGGGGAGCAGGCCTGCAGAAATGAACAAAAGCATGGTGGTGCTGGCTGACAGAGGGGTCAACACAGATCAGAGTGAGTCCTGGCAGCCAAGAGGGCAAACACCATCCTGGGGTGCACTAAAGAAGGACAACCAGCTGGTCAAAAGAGGTGATTACACCACTGTATTTAACATTCGTCTGGCCTCACCTTGAGTAATGTGTGTGGTTCCAGGCCCGATGATTCAAGAAGGATTTGAAGGTCCTTGAATGCATCTAGAGGAGGACAAAAAATTAGCTGAAAGGGAGGGAAGACATCTCCTGTGAGAAGCGGCTAAGGACTTGAGTTTTATCTATATTAGATCAAAGGAAGCTGAAGTGTTACCTCACACTCCCTAGTTTCCCAAGGAGGAGAAGTGTAGAGAGAGGTGCTGATCTCTTCTCCTTTGCATTCAGTGACACAACGCTTGGGAATTGTTTAAAGCTTCATAAGGGGGTGTTTGGCCTGGACATTAGCAAGCATTTCTTTACAGAGAGAGTAGTCAAACAGTGGAACAGGCTTCATAGAAAGGTGGATGATGCCCCAAGCTCATCAGCATTTAAGAACATGCTTTAGCTGCTGGTCAGCCCATAATTGGTCAGGTAGCTGGATGAGTGTGAAAGACTGCACTGCTAGTGGTTAATGACTCAAACATTCATCCACTCGCAGTAACCTCTTTAACTGTGCTGTAAGAGACTGGACTATTGGTACAAATGGCTTAAACCATCCACCGGGTGCTTTGGTAGTGATGCACAGCGTGGTCTCTCAAGTGCAGAAGGGCAGGCACATCTGAGGCTACAAACTGGATTTCCAGATAAAGGAAGAGAATGACAAGAAGGAAATCCTGTGATGTGGGAAAAGTCCTTCTTTTCATGCCAATGCCCTCCCTTACATAATGACCCATCTGCGAATATTCCCCTCCCAAGTAGCAGGATATTCACACATAGGATGAAGGTATTCATCTCAGGTGATGGGTCATGTTTGATTCAGCTAAGCTGAAGAGACAGCTGCAACATCTTAGAAGATGTCAATGAGTCATAAAATGTTCTGTGATCCATAACATTACGTCATCCAGTGTGAAAATCTGTGCCCCAGGGGAGGTGGGCATTCCCACCTGAAACCAAGTGAATATAAACCAAATAGATGTTGTGATTTGTGGTCTCTTTCCCCCTCTCCACTTGATGGATACAGTCTGCAAGCATTACTTCAACAAGACTGCAGCCACTAAGAAGACTAGAAGAGGACCAATAGGATGTCACCAGAATGTATGTGAGTGGTTATATTTTTTTCTACTTTCTTTGTCACTGTCTTTCTCTCTCCCCACCCTTCTCTTTTCCCTATCTCTCTCACTATCTCACATTTACTGAAAAATAAAAATATGTACTATTTACTTCAGCAAATGGTCTTGTTTGCACCTTAATTTGGGCAGAAGCATCTCTCTAATAATTTAAATGATAGTATCATAAAAATGAGGTGATTGTTCTAGGTCCTTCTAATTGAACTACTATATTTTATTCTACTCTATTTTATATAAGGTAAGAAAACTTGTCTGTCATGAAAAAAACCAGAGGAATTTGGGAAACATGTTTATTACAAGTAAAGTTCCAAGTATCTAAAATGAAATTTTTGTCTTCCACCCCACATTTCTCATGCACTCACTACTAGTTTTGCACGTTGGAGAATTGAGAAGTAGCTACCCGGGAGTGCTGCAATAAGAAAAGGAAATTCCTGGTAGAAGGTACAGTAGGAGACAAGGCTCATGATTCCTTCAGAGATTACTTGAACATCGTTGTTATGTGAAGAAAGAAAATTTAAAAAAATATGAAATAAAGAAGTCCAACAAATTAGGTGCTTTTTTTTGCTAAAATTGGTTGGTAGGAAGGTAGAAAATAAAGAAAGAAGGCTGGATGAAGAAGATAGTAACAAAGAGACATAATTAAGATACTGAAGAGAACTGTGTAAGAGACATCTAAAACAAACAGTCAGAAAGAAAACCTCTGTAGTAATCCAAGAAAGTTAACTGCTTGGCAATAGCTCTTGAAGGAATATTTCATTTAAAACACCTTTGAAAGAGTCCTCACTCAACTCCCAATTTACTCCCAAGGAGCTAAGCGGTGCATTGTTATAATAACATATTTATGGTCCAAAACTAAAATAGTTCTAATAATTATTCTTTAAGATATCACAGTTCTATAGGAGCACCTAATTACATTGCAGTAAGGAATCAGCATATTATTTTCCCTGCAAGAAATACCTCTTTATTTTTCCTTTCTTTTCCTCTTTTCTGAAAGTTGTTATGCCATCTAGGGCTTTGGGACATCAGGACTGTTTACTTTAACTCCAGAATCTTTTATTAATAGATGTGCTACATTTTCTTATTAGATGGAGACTCTTGAGAGGACTACTATACTAGGATGAATTAACATCTAGATTAACTCCTAATAATTTTAAGAAGTCTCTTCCTGTTCTATTGGAATTAATAGGTAAATATATGGAAATGCCTGTGAGGTTTAATATTTCTAAAATTAAGCCAGAGAAGTATTCAGAAGAGTACAGAGAAGTGCGCTGTGTGAGAAACCACTCATCTTCATATGGAAAAAAAAATGAGACTCAACAAGTCTAAAGGGAGTTAAAGAAAAAGCTGTAAATGTATTAAATAAGATGAAGGGTAAAAATATTATATTTTTTTATATCTAGCATTTTCAGACTTATAATTGTTTTAGGATACTAACCATATGGGTCAGCAGGAAACATAAACGTATATTAGATATTATTCATTCCATTGAATTGAGAACATAATGTGTTGTGGCTTTTTATTAACATTAAACAAGATAGGAAATGAAATGTCATTAAGATTAATGTTGAATTATGAGCTGTGAAACCTTTGTAGATACGCTAAACGATCTTGGGCATGTAAGTACTGCCCAAAGATCTAGCACCAATTTAAAAAGTATTGTGTTTCTAAGTTTTCAACCAAATTTTAAGAAACTTGTTTCCACTCCATTTGCCTAAGAGATTCAAAGCCAGATCTGGGCAAAAGGGAACTGAACCTCTTCTAGTCCTGAATATTGCCTTTAACCTGATTTGTTTCTCTTTTTTCAGAGAAAGGAAGAAAAAAAATAGCTAAATTTGAGGACAAAAAGCAGAGGGTACAAACATCTACCTTTACGGGAGAGATTCAAGGTACATATCGCAAGTGACGTGACTTCCTCCCAGCAGCACTGAGAACCACAGAGAACTGTGTGATTTAAAATGGCCTGCTGTCTTCATATTTCTCAGCTGCCTAACATAGGGGGATGCTTATTCAATTTGCTGTGGGATTGTTGGGTTTTGGGGTTTTTTTCAACTGTATGCAACACTAGATATTTAACCTTTCCCATATATTAAATGGGGAGCTGCATACTATTTTCAGCCATACAGATTCTGTTTTTAAAAATCAAACTCTGAAATAGTGGTGCTTTTAGCATAAATTTAATACCAAAGGAAAAATAGTTTTGTCTTTAATAAGAAATAAAACAACACTGACTAAGAATATTGAGTACTTGTGTTTTGTCAGAAGAAGAGGAAGAGGAGGAAGGGGAGGGGGACTACAAAAATGCCAATGACAGCTTCAATAGAATTGAACTGAATTGGCCATCAAATATTGTTGGATGGGTCCATGAAGCTGGAAGTACATATCGTCAGAAGCAGTAAGAAAATATTTTACAGACAGAAAAGCTGTTTATACATTGCCAAGTACAAAAATTTCATTTGTCCTTCACAGAAATGGAGAATATGTAAGTGTTACGTAAATGGAAACACCTAACCACATGAAATCAGCAGTTTCAGCATAAACGAGGTAGCCTTTGCTATGTAAGAGGTTTCATCTTAATACTTTTCAAGTGCATAGATCTCATAAAAATATCCCAATAATTATTACTGACATTAATAAATGAATGGCTTCTGCTATAAAGGTGTTTGTCTAAACCCCTCTGGATCCTGCTCCTTGACATCCCCAAATACTGGATGAGATCCTAAGTGGCTACTGTTCACTTAAAAGTTGTCTAAAAATATGTAGGGTAAAAATGTTAAGAATAAGACTATAAAACATACATAGTACCGTAACGTCTTTTTGGTTTATACTGTAACTGGTCTGATGTTTCACAATTGCGGTCAATGAAGAATGACATTAAAGGTGATTAAAAAGTAATGGTTTTGATATAATACTGCAGAGAAAAATCTATTGTGATTGGCTTTTATCATCTATTTCTCAGATGAGTGATTGCCAACATGAACAGGAAACTTCATCATATTTTCTGACCACTAATAGGCTACTGCAAAGAAGTGTCATAAAGACACAATTATGTAGAAAGTGACCAAAGAACTAAAAAACATATTATGGCTGTAACATCACCATCGCCTCCTATAAGTCTTGCTATTTCTGAAGTGTGCCTGCATTTCACTTTAATCTAGCAGCAACTTATAACTAGGAATCATTTCTATATGAGCTGTCCAATGGGAATGTAAAGCTATAATTATAATGCATGAAGCTATCCGTGGAACACTTTATAATGACAAGATGTATTCATTATATTACAGACAAGCCTAAATGCCCTGCATCACATATTTCTAGCAGTACAGTATCTTACATATGCTTACTCACATAAATATACTCCCTTAATTGTAATATATTTGTGCCATACTGATAAAATCCAATGAAAATGAACAAATATTTTGGTTTTGGGGACTTCTAAATTGTACTGTCTATTAAGCAGGCATCAAATATCTTTCTATTTGGAAGACAAGGCATTTAAATTTGGAAGTTTTGCACATTTTATGTTAATATTTTTGAATAATCCTAAAGTATAACAAGTGTTCAGAAATTGTCTTTTATTGACTTCAGCTTAAATAACAAGAGTTTTTTCCAATACACCTACCAACTTATACACAAAAGCCTTCAAAAGCCTTTTCCAACTTGAGATTATCATTAATGATAACGTAAGCATCATAGGTATTTTCTAATGAAAAGAATATTTCATAACATGAAAAAAATACGCATTCAAAACTGTAGACAAAAAAATTACAAAAGCAATGCAAGCAAACACCATGAATGTGTCGTAGCAGTCAAAGTAGAGCTAGAGAAATATAAAGAAAAATAATTCAGACCATTACTCTAAGATGTGATAAAAGAAACTAAAAGTTGTGGTGAATGATACAGTTATGTGCAGAGACAGGTAATGTATGACATGCACGTAGAGCTGAAATAGTTGAGAAAAACTGCTAGATGGTACTAAAATAATAGACAAATATTTCAATTTACTTTTATGCAAAATGAGAACTGCAATATAATGCAGAGACTCTCAAGGATCTCACTAACCAGGAGGAAAGCTTGTCTTTCTTTCTGCATAAATGCCTGGTTGAATGTCTGTAAGACAGATTTCCCACCATGTGAAAATTATTGTCTCTAAACAGGGAAGAGTTTCAATTTTCAAGGCTTGATATTTAATGTACAACTTAATAAAATTTTTATAATGTATTATTCTCTTTTTTTTTCCCCCAATAAGGAAAACTTCAAATTTTGATAAATAATTTTTTAGTGATTTTTCTAGCTAGACTTTTTGCTCTGGAAGTTTCCATTGACTGAAAGCAATAATTACACCATGATTGAAACTAAGAGTGATTCTCAAAAATCTGTTCTAGTCATGTCTGAGCAGGAGAATGCAAATTTACTCTCTATGTGAGAACTTTAT
>WEIT01004743.1:3101-42302 GCA_013389985.1 Dryoscopus gambensis | reverse complement strand
CTTTCATATACAGAAACACTTTTGTGTGATTCTTATTTTTGTCGATGAATGAGTGTCGACATGTCATTCTTCACAGTTAAAATGCAGGCCGTTGTGTCCCTGTTACAGTAACATTGGGAGAACAGGCTTTCCAAATGTTTTACTTTGACCTGTCAATCATCTTCTTCACTAAATGCAAAAGGCAACTGCCCATGTCTGTTGATTGTGCTCAGGGATAGGTTCCTCTATTCTTCTAATACCTGGAAGGTGACAATTCTGCTCATCTCCAGGCATTAAATTTGTCAGAAATTAGTCTGACATCCTCAGAAGAAGCTCTGAGTGGGATTCAACCTACCTAACCAAAAATCTCCAATGCAGATGTCTGAATCTAGGTGACTCATTTTATGTTCCTTTTACATTCAGGTAAAAGAAAAAAGCAGTGATTCATCTGATATATTTCAGTTATCAGCTTCATGCTATAATCAGTCACATCATGCAAGTGCTTCTGTCTCTTCATTGATTATAAAGGGAATTTAGGTGACATGCCCAGATATAGACATATACAATGAATCTTACCTTAAGTTTCTTGATTCAAGTTCAAAGATTTCTCCTTGTAGGACACTCAGCAATCATGGTGCCAGGTGGACCTGAGGGAACATATCAGAACAAAACACAACAACAACACAGAAAGAGTTTTAAGCCAGAATGTCTTCTTTTGCCTAATCACTGGGTACTCCGTATGATCCTTTGGAGTGCCATATTGTGGGATGACACGCTCATGCATTCATCAGATCTCTAAGTGTTATGTTCTCGTCCAGCAGTCTCTGACACAGATGGTTTAGGAGGATTCCAGTTCCAGCTTAGATCATTACTCCAGCCCTAAAATTCCTATTGATGAGCTGGAACATCTCAGTAAAAAATCAGGCCAGATTATCGCATGGCACCTGCTAGTTTAAAATCTGAGAATCTGTGTAGAAAGGAAAGACACAAGTTCACTGTACAGTAGAAGTTATTCTGCTTTGTGACACTGGCTTCTCCCAAATCCTCCCCTGTGCATCTTTCTATGTAGCTGTTTATATGGGGTTTGCAGGGTGGTCTATCCACATGGATATACACATACAGGAGAGGGTGTTAATGTACCTTGAACTAGCAGTTGTAGGCGTGAAAAAAAGCCAGAGGCTTTCTTGGCTTTGTCATAGACTTCTCAGGCATGCCAGAGAAGAAGTGTATTCTCAACTTGCTAGACTGCAGTGAAATATGAACTGCTGTGTCTTCTCTGATCCTGAAAAAATTATGGAGTTTTCTGGGTCTGCATTTCTTTGCCTGTAGAATAGTTAAAATCTGTCAGGCTCAAAGCATTTTTCTCAGTGTTGTTTTATGTTTATAAAATGCTTGAAGATATTTGGAAATAAAATTATTTTAAAAAATAGACAGAGGGTTTTTTCCCTATTTTGTTCTTCCTAGCTATATTAAAATAGAGCTACACATGGCGCTGCTACACGTGTTAAGATTTACAAAATCACCAAACACAATAAAATTTGCTGCTGTACATCAAATGCTTTGAAATCAGAGAAAGAATGTCTAATAACAGCTTTAAAATGAACTATCTGGTAGAGCAGTTCAGCTGTACAGTCTGCTTAGTCTGAATTCCACATCTGCGTGAACATACTTTAACCATTTTAATCGCAATCAATTGCTGACTGAGAGTGTATATGTCCTCATAAATTTGCCAGTCTCTCTCTCACATGAGGAATGTGTGACACTAATGCTGTAAGGTACTTCTTGTAAAAGCTGTGCAAGAAGGGGATCAAAATAAGAAACCTCTGCTGATTTAAATGTCACATTCTTGGCACAGGTTAAATACTCATAAAAATTCACAGTCAAGATTAAAAGATGAGACTTCAGATAGTACTCAAGAAAATGACCTTTTGGTACTTAAATATGAGAACTAGCTTAGAAATGGGATAATACCAGCTTTAGGAGGACTGGATTTTCTGACTTGATAAATGAGGCTTTTTGTTCTGCGTGATCTTTTTTTTTTTTTTTGTCCCCATTTTTATCTCCATTTGACACTGTTCAGCAAATTGAAGTGAAAAAAAACCAACATACTTTAAAAAAATTTTGGAATATCACATAAATAAGGGGAATGCAGGTGGAACAGAAGTATTTCAGTTATATTGTGAGCCATACCAATAAAATTTAGGCAAGTTCAAAGGATCTTTATTGGACTGTGAGAATCTGCAGACTCTCAGCAATTAAAACCCTGGAACTAGAATTTACAGACCATCTTCTCAACAACACTGCACAGCAAGTACACAGTGGTAAAAAGAGTAAAGTAGTTTTTTATTTTACTGAATCTGAGTGGGTAAGAAAGTGCATTCAGTACAAAGAAATGAAAGGCTAACTGCCTTGCCTTTGAATCTCTCTGAAAACAGCTTGGATGGGCAGTTGATACAGTCTTACATTTGTAAGAATTAAATATACAGAAATATTTCTAACATTAGAAAACCTATTGATTTTAACATGCAAAGGTGAGCTTATCTCTATCTTGAATAGAGATACAGTTCTTAAAGGCACTTTCCTCATTATCTTCTGCACTTTTATAAGAAAAAAGTGCATCTGTTGTTCAGTGAGCTGATGATCAACAGAAACAATAATTATCGTCATATATTAAAAATTATGGTGTAGGAAGCTGGGATGATAAAAATTTCTGGAATCAGGTTCTAGCTACTTACTTGGCTCATTTATAATTGTATATCTTTCACAGATTTCTAGAATTAGAACAGAAGAAAAAATTAAGTTAATATTTTTCCTGATAAAAGACTGGAAAAGTGACTACATTCCTACTTACTTGTTCCAGCTTTTGAATAAATGCTGTAATTTATGACTTTTTATTATTTTCATGGCATCTCTTTATGAAATTATTTTTTAAAAATATTAACAGCAGCTATCCTGGTTATAATCAGATTAAAACATCACTCCACAACCTATCCCTTAACTGCCGCAGCTTCTCTTTTTGTTATTCTGAGGAGAAAAGGAGATCTGAGGGAGGATCACAGCTGACTGAGAGTAGTTCCCACTACTGCAGGTAGCATGGATGTGGACTGAGTGTACAGGTGGTCCTAGGGAACCTTTGGAGTGAATTCTGGAGCTACCTTGCTGACTTGCTGCCCCTCCAGCCAGGCTGTAGTGTAAGCAGCAGACTGCATGCCAGTACAGAATGCTGCAGTTGCAGGATATATTTCCAGCATATAAGCCATATTTCATCTGCTTAAGTGCCATATAGCCACAAATTGGCCATTTTGCCTTAGACACAGAAGTCAACCGTAACTAAACACACACAGTTTCCAGGAGTAAAATTTAGCCCAATGCAACTATCAAAAAAAGTACTTGAATCTCTTTGATCCAAGGCTGAATGACATTTTGACATTGTAATGATGTGAAGCACACCTTCAAAGACCTTCCTCCATAATACAGGTGAATCAACCTCCGGTCTTCTCTGTAGTGGTCTTTTACATCAGTGCAGTGCCTGAAGAACTATCCCTCTATATATAAATAGCACGTGTATGTTCCTTAGACTGAATATTCTTCTTAACTCTAGCAAGCCAAACCATCAATCCAGGCCATATATCCTTTTGTATGAAGTAAAATCAATTTGTTTCTCTCTCTGAAGAAACGTTATCGTGATAGTTTATACTCTGGGCAATAGGACAGAAATCGTGTCTGACCCAACAGCTTTCTTGTAGCTCATTGAAAAGGTTGGCAATAGATACTCAGCACTTAATTTTCACCTCCAAAAGTACTATGTCCAATATGTGCAGCCTTGAAAATGGAAGGCATTGGGGTGACCTAACTGCAGCCTTCCAGTACCTCAAGGAAACTTAGAGGAAAGATGGAGCAAGACTATTTACAAGACCATGTAGTGACGGGACAAGGGGGAATGGATTCAAATTGAAAGACAGTAGGTTTGGATAAGATATTAGGAAAAAATTCTTTCCTCTAAGGGTGGTGAGGCACTGGAACAGGTTGCCCAGGGAAGTGGTGGATGCCCCATCTTTGGAGGTGTTTAGGGTCAGGCTGAATGGGGCTTTGAGCAAACTGGTCAAGTGGAAGGTGTCTCTGCCCAAGGCAGGGAAGGTGGAACTACATCTAGACCTTTTAGGTCCCCTTCTTTTGCAGCATGCACTGATGGAAATGCCACAACCTTCCCGAAGGCGTCCCGGATAGTGGGCCGCTCCAGTAGGGCCGCTGCGCCCCAGCTGGTGAGCTCAGATGCGCCAAGAACTCCCAGCCTTTCCCCTTGCTGGGCATCCCGCGAACGGTCGGGCTCCCGGAGGGAGCAGCCCAATAGGAGTGAAAGGAGGCATCATCCATCTCAGCCACCAAAGCAGCCGGCACTCACGCACTCACAGGCAGACACGGAGCATAGGGTTCAGGGTTTATATAGGGGGTCTGTGGGGTGGGCAGAGCATCAGGACCAATGGTTTGTGGGTACAGGGGCAGTGCATAGGCGGGACTAGGGCAAGGGAACCAGTAGGGATACAGCAAGGGAAGGACTAAGGTATGAGAGCCAATGGGGAAGCAGGGACAGGAGAACATTTTAGGGTAGAGCCATGTAAGGGATAAAGGGGCCGGGAGGACAACAAATCAATCAGGGAAACAGAACTGGGATATATTAGCCTAATGTGTCCTAGGAGAAGCCTGTCACTCAAACCTGGGGAGGATTTCTTGTCACAGCCCCTTAGTGGGCTGGATCACCGTAACACCACTCCAACCCAAACCACTGTATGATTCTATGATTCTATGAGTATCTTGAATCTGGACTTTAATGATAGTAATAAGCATAATGCTTCAGTGTTTCTCTGTAAATATTGTTTTATTTTGAGAGGCAAAGTGTTATGTTTGTCACAATTATTAGTTATTCAGTGAATATTCACTGAGAACTATAAAATATAGGGAAGAAGGCAAAAGGAAATTTTGAGACTTAGACATGTTTCTAACCTTCATGCTGCATTATTGATACCTTATTTTATCAATACTGATAAATTATTTCAGTGAGTTGATTATTCAGGTAATCATTTTTATAATGCAGTGTCAGAGTGAATGAGTTTTAAAGTGTTTGTAAACCAAGAAAGCTGTAATGAACTTCAAATAAGCAGGCATGAGTGTGACTCATTTTACTTTATAGTCAGTGAAGATATAGGGATATTTAAGGAATAATTCATTTTATCCTCAGCTAAACACCTAAAATAGTCCAAATAAACTGTTTTCTAAATGTACCCACCACTCTCCATTGCCTAGAGTTGACAATTTGATGACTAATTCTGGTTTAGTGTCTACTGTGTAGGTGTTCAAAGCTACATAAGTCTGATCCCTTTGACTTGACTCTCTCTAAGGCAGCATGTTACAGCTGGCATGGATATGCCAGGCTCAGGTGTTGATTAGAACGGGCTACTGACTCTCGCTTCAGGAGAGTTTTAACTCCACAGAAGGAAGGGGTTTTGACATATGTAAAAACTAATGGGGTTACTAAAGATACATTTTACTTTTCTTTCCTTTACTGGTTTTCCTACTCCTCATCCATAAGACTCCACAACCCAGTACAGAGATATGTTCATTAACTTGTTGGGGTTTTTTAGTTTTGACTGAGATGTTTTATTTTGCAAGAAAATCTACTTGCTAATCTGAATGGGTAGCAATTTAAATATGTATTTAATTGCTTAAAACCCCTCTTGACTTTGGTCATTGTACTGTCAACTGAGACAATGTAGGCAATGGAACAGTTGCTAGTGGTCACTCTCTTGGAGGACAAAGGGCTTGCAGAATTAGACCTAGCTTTCAGGGACTAATTAAACCTATCTTTTTTCTTGAGCCCAAGATAAAAATGTTGTTCTCTTAACTTATTTCACTTATCTTCAAGAGGCAAAATGCTGGTTCCTGACACAAGACTGCATAGAGATGCCAAATGAATGTAATAATTGTCTTATTACAATGACCAGTGCTGAAAGGTTGAGTCTCTTTTCGCTGGTGTAGGTGAGTAGACTCAGAGGAATGATGGTGCTGCACAATGGATGCAAATGAGGATGTTCTAGGACACAAGATACCAAGGAGAAAAAGGCAGGCATTCAATAGGCCCCACCAACTTGTGTAGCTGAACCAATACCAAAGGGAAGAGAAGATTTATTTTTTTTTATGAGACATTATTTGTTTCCCTTTCTCTTAATACTGGATATTCAATATCAGGCTACAGCTCAGTCGCTGCTGGCAGTCTTTCCTGCCCAAGAAAAGCTCAGAATCAAGGCAGGATGGGGCTGCAGGAAGCTAAATAAATTAAGCATGAATAAATTAAACAGCTCCTATTTATGTCAGAATTTGGACAAATTCCTTGGCATCTAGAAAAATTCACTGCTGGCCAAGGTTAGCACTGAGGAGCAGAAACTCTATTACCAGTCTTAACAATGGGCCAAAAATGAAAGGGAAATATCTATCTATTTCTGAATGTAGAAGCTTTTCCCATTTATACTTGGGTTTGTTTCCTCACTAAATGCAGGACAGGGTTGTTAACTTGCCATCCTCTTGTTCTCTTGTGTACAGATACTCCTCTCATGACTAATTACAACCCCACTAAAAAGAGGTTGCTCTGTCAGGTGGAAAGCCCAAATACATCTCCCAAACAGACAGCAGGGAGATAGCATTACATGAATAGAGACACCTAGAAGCCGTACTCTGCATATCACAAATGAGGCACAGGCCCTGTGAAATGTAAAGGGGACAAAATCAAAATATCTCAGAGCAGAGCAGACTCCAGGTGGTTTGAATTTTATGCATACTCTTTTAATTGAGACATGCTGGGACATTATGCACAGAATATATGATGGATTGCTAATACTCGTGGGAGCTGTAAGGCTAAATTCTTCACTAACCCACTCATAAACAACATCCATATTGAATAGTACTGTGAAAGTCAAAAGCTGGTTCAGCTAACACAGTCTTTGAAGATTTAATGAGAAATTTCCCTATATATTTTGAGGGATATAACAGCACATCTGAAGAAGAAAAACCCAGGTGAGAAAAATTTGACACCTGGTCAAATTTTGTATAATGGGAACTGTCTTACAGATTTCACTAGTACTCCAAGTGATCATTTATGCAGTAAAAATTATTGCTCTTTCAGACTTTCCCAAAACAACTTATCCTCCTTTGAAAAACTGCATTTTTCCTAGAAGGGCATAGTATATGTAATACCCTGAGCTCAGTTCCTGTGGTAATGCATGAAATTCTATAGACCAAGAACAAGTTTAAGGGCCAGCACTATACTGTATGTTAAAATGAAGATTCTCAGATGAGGCGTGTATAGAAGAGGAGAGTAAACACAATGTTTTCAGTCATCCCAAGCATTCTCTTCTTCTCTTTTTCTCTTCAAGTACAGTAAATGGCACATAAAAACATATATAGAATTTGTTACAATCTATCAACCTTTTAAGAAAAGTTCCATCCAGCTATCAAGAGAGAACTTTTAAAAGTCTTCATTCATTTGCTTGTCACCAAAACTAGAATACACTCTTGAAATTTACTGATGCTGTAAAGTCAAGAGCCGTCATAGAGACAAAGGAGAATTCAGCTGTAATACCAGATGTGACTGTCAACAGGGACTTCACTAACAGTATTGTCCTGAAATCCATCAGCGCAAAGCCTTGCTCTTATGGAACAAACAAAGATTCCTGCTTCAGACTCAGAGTTCTTCAGCAGAAAAATAACCCAAAACACTGAAAATTTAGGGATTCAATTTTACCAAAGAAAATTATGAGCTATGTTACAATTTAATTGAAAGAAAAAAAAAATCTCAAAGCAACAGAAAAAAAGTAGACAAAGCTGTGATTTTTTATTAAGCTATCCTGAGTTCTACCTGAAATCCTTAGAGTGACTTTTTTTCCTTCTTCATTTTTCACTTTTTATACTGGACCTTTCTGTTCATACGCACCTTAAAAAAGTATCCTACCCAGGAGATTCAACAGGCCAAAATAAGAATCAATAAACTCATTTTCATTTCAGTGATATGGGTAGAAAAAATATTTTACCTTCATATCTAAGGCATGCCTATAAAATAGCACTACCCAGTATTTTGAACATATTAAAAAAAATCTATTATAGGAAAATTACTTTAAAATTATATTTATTTTTAAGAAATTATTGCTTTTCTTACAAAGAAAGAGAGTAAAAAAGTTCTGATGTTAGAGAAATAATAAGCAGTGGATTATGGAAAACTTTGTGTGAGCTTGCCTAGAATATTGATCATGTGGCCAATGCAGCTATTTTATGATCTGCAGACTCATTAAACCTGCTTAAGCACTGCTAGGTACAAAAATATCACTCCTGACTCAGGAAGTCCCCCCTTTGGGCTGGTAGGAGGACAAACAGTGCAGTTCCTGCTGTGTGTTTGCTCTGTCTTGTTACTCTTGCCTAGGCATTTGTTGTGGGCTGTTCTTAGACAACAGACTTAAAGGTTCAGTGGTCCTTTGATCTGACCAGAGACCCCCTTTCTCACAGGGAACCTGTCTCACTCCAGGCTCTGTCAAGCACACAGGAGAGTGCTGCACAGAACTCTCCTCCTATCTGCTGCTTTGCAGTGCCTGAGAAGATAAGCCCACCACAACTGACTGCTGTCTTAGTGGTGGTGTCTAAGCAGTTGCAGCCAAAAAATTTTATGAGAGAAGGACTGCATTTGCAAAACAGGTAGTCTAGACGACTCTAAGAAAAGAGAGGATTTCATCTGGCTAACATGAGATTCTAGGACTGAAATTCTGAAACACATAAATACTGTTTTCCTGTTAAAAATAAACTTTCTTTAAGCAATTTCCTGAACTTTAAGTACCTCCAGTAGGAAATATAAATTTTTAAAAAGGATATTTTTCCCCAATGTATATTAATTACATATTTATTTATCAAATTAAATAGTCAAGAGCCTTTTTTAATGATACTGTCACAGGAATTCCTCATATTCATTACCATGCAATTAGTCAGTCACAGAAAATTATTGGCTGTAAAAAAGTCTATTCAATCTGTGTTGATATTCACACATATTTGCTATGAAGCCAGATTTGAGCAAACAGCCCACCAGTATAATTGAGATATTGCAGGAAAGAAAATAATTCAATATACTACTCCTGTGAGAGTTTCTGTGTTATGAAAAAGCAATCCCATTCAGTATGTGCCATTGGCCGCAACTGACAGTAGATTTCTTTCAGTACGTTTTTCTGACACCTGATAGCCTTAGAAAGTACAGTAGGAAGAGCACTGCCGGTAGGTTGAGGGAGCTGCTCCTGTGCCTATACTGAGCCCTAGCGAGGCCACATCTGGAGTGCTGCGTCCAGTTCTGGGCTCTTCAGTACAGGAAAGACAGGGGGTTCCACGAGTGGGTCCAGCAAAAGGCAGCAAAGAGTATGAAAGGACTGGAGCATCTCTCTTCAGAGGAAGCTGGACTTGTTCAGCCTGGAAAGGAGATGGCTGAGAGGGGACCACACCAGTGTCAGTAGGTCAGGACATTTCCAGGCTTTGCTCACTGGTGCCGAGCAATAAGACAAGAGGCAACGGGAAGAAACTGATGCACAGGAAGTTCTACCTGAACATGAGGAAGAACTTCTCTACTGTGTGAGTGACTGAGCACCGGAGCAGATTGCCCAGAGAAGCTGTGGAGTCTCCCTCACTGGAGATATTCAGGAACTGGATGCAATCCTGTGCCATGTGCTGTGGGATGACCCTGCTTGAGCAGGGAGGTTGGACCAGCTGACCCACTGTGGTCCCTTCCAACCTGACTCATTCTGTGATTCTCTTCATGTATCATCCTGAGTAAAGCCCCAAACTGCAATTTAGGACTGGATCCTGAATCAAAACTGTGGCTTTCTTTCATCACTGATGGTTCTTTTGAAACTTTGTTTTCTCTTTGCCTGTAAACACACACCAATCCCCTAGACACCCAAACTTACTCATTGAAAAGGCTGAGATTTAATTGTATCCCACTGTCTTCTGAAACCTCTCTCATATTTCCAGTTTTAGGGCAGAAGAACAGAAGTCATTCACACATTCTTTGTCATATTTGGAATGCTGACTCCTACAGTTTTCGTTCCAGAAGCACTCTGTTCTCAGATGATTTTGGGCAGTTGTACTGAATTGATTATCTGTACTTCAGTCTTAGCATGCCTCTGTTTTCTCTCACAAGGCTGCTCTACTTCATTAGATTTTTAATTATTATTTTTAAATTTATGTGTTTGTATAAATAACAGGAGATTAATGGTTATGGAAATCTCATTTACATCATGAGCTATTTTTAGTATAGCCAAGATCAGAAAAACAAAAGAGCATAAAACCTCAACACCTAATTTTCACATTAAAAATAGCTATAAGTCTTGAAAATGACATAGCATAGTAATGATTGCAAAAAAAATTATAAATTGAATTAGTTTTACCAATCTTCACTTTATAGATTTTAATTGTGAGGCTTCCTCTCTTCTTCAGTGAAGAAAGAAGGCTATAGTTCTATATGATTATTTATTAGTACATGATCCAAACTGACTTCACATAATCATAGCAGGATAAAAATGAAAATACATGTTTTACAATTAGCCATACACACACATACACATGCATACCTAACGTAAACAGCAGAAGATAATTAATATTTCTAATCGCTAGCATAAGAATGCAAGTAGCCTGAAATTTTTCTTTACCCGTGAGCTGACTGTCATGCCATTATGCAACACAATATATTATCATCATCAAATTACTTCTTGTTCTGTTACATAATTACAAAGCACAGAATGCTTTGCAACAAGACAATGCTTGTCAGTTGATGGGTTGCTTCTTGACACTATCCAGCTGTGTGTTAAATAAATGCAAGCCTGTTAGTAGCAAGGCTTCCCAATCTAGCAGTATCTGTCAATTACAGTAGCAGTTGTTTTTAACTGGCTGCATTTTCTGAATATCAAATATTAGCAGGGAGAGGGATAGAGAGGACTCCTGTGCATATTGCACGGGAATCACTGTCCATTACAGTAATTAATTTTCCAGTGATTCCGTATAAAACTGGTCTGCCTGTTCACAAATTATTTGCATGTGTTGCAGCATGGCCTTTGGCTAAATCATTATTTAGAAATATTAACTTTTTTAGAAATTGATATTTTCTTAAAGAGATTCTATTTTCTTGGTTATCTTGTTCCTCATATGCACTGAAAACACACAGGCCACCAGGGATGAAGGAAATCTGTTCTTGGTTTCAGATGTTTGGGACAAACCACTCTATTGGTTTTAACTCATCATCATTTGTGAATTACTTTGTCCAACAATGGGAGAATGTTTAATGAGAGTCTTTTTCAGACATTGCAACTCCTCAGTTTTTACTTTCCAGCTAGGCGCTAAAGGCAGTGACATAAAAAAAACAACTAAAACACTGAAAAACACAAAACACACTAAGACAGATGGGCTTTAGCACTTGACTCAGAACAGAATAGTTAGTGAGTCTTCTGTTCATACATCCAAGACCCAGTTTTATGGCAGTTCAGACACGTAAAATTCTTTCTAACCTCAGGTAGTATCATGGTTCTATGTGCCACTCACTGCGACCTTTTGGAGTTTGCTTAGGTTGCTATGTCTCCTTAGCTGCACAAAAAAGGCAGAATAATAGTAACATGTTCTGGATTTAGCTCTTCATTGACCCATATCTGTATTTTCCATGTAGCCATTTGTTTAATTTTCAAGCTTTAGAAAATTTGGACTAAAAAACTGAAGCAGAATAAAATGTTCAAAGTAGAGTTTTACTTTGAAATGCAAGATGAATGGAAGGTTTGGAGGAAGACTGTATTTTTTTCAATTTAATAAGCATATTTATATAGCAATTTTAGTTTAGACATTTATTTCCTGGGGAAAGATGTCCTGGGAGAGGGAAGGATTTACGTGAAAGTGCTGATATGTGTGTACATTTGAACATACAAGGAGCTGTAACAGATTTAATAGAGTGCACAACAGACACTCTTCCCTACAGCTGTATTTGCAAGTCAACCAGAATTTCAAAGCTGTGAAAAGAGTTCCATTTTAAACAATGTTTCTGAGGGGCTGTTATTTTGCCTCTTTAAGAAAAAAATCACTCTGGCATGAAAGTTGGTATATATAAAGTTACAGCCTGGGACCAATTTTTTAGAAAAAGTTATACACCTTCATTTTTTTAAATTAAATTATACAGGCTGTTAACCTATAATCCTAAGTATAGTTATGACATTTTCTCTACATGTATCAAAGGAGTGTTTAATTACACATGGAAAATGTCGAGCTAGTTAGGATAATGCACATTTCTGACTTTCAAAAGGCTGGGAAAGGGATTTTAGCCAATCAAGTACTAGACAAAATTGGTTGTTTAACTGAGAGCCAAGTTAATTATTAAGCCTCAAATCCAAAAAAGAGGTTTCTTTTTTCTTAAGTCTGGTCCTAAGTTCACACTCTGATAAGATGTGTCTTCTTTCCAGTAGACATGGTCAGAAGCATTATAAAAAGTACCAGCTGGCTAAAATAAATGATGAATGAGGGACTCCAAATACTTTATAGTAGTTTCGGATTTGCATTGCAGAAGTAATGAATCTGGTGGAATAAACATACATAATATTAAGTTTTAGTCGATAGTACCTCTAGGACTTGGACTGCTTTTCTTCCTTTCCTCTTATTTAGAATTCTAAGGCTCCAGATGCCCTAACCTATTGCACTACTAATGATACAAAATCGCAGTTGAAGTCAAGTATTTATTTTACTAGAAACAAAGCTAGACACTCTTTTCCCCTCACAGCACTACTAGGATACAATATACCTTTAGTCTTCTTCAAAGGATCAGGAGCTGTGAGATAAGATGTGTTTGAAAAAAAAAATCATCTTAAGTTCATGCATTTGAAAATCAATTGATTTATGCTTCATCTCATGTTATTTATTGGAAATTATCTGGTAGAAAAAGAGTAACTTAGATTACCTCAGAGAAAAGACCAAGCATGTATTATGTATCAGAAACCTTGATTGTGCCTCTATTAGAAGACAGCTGGAAGAAAATATTAATTTCCAATACTGTGAATGCATTGAATTATTACAATTCACCAATGATAGACATTATGAAAAGCTCCAAATGAGATTTAAAATTACTTTTCTGAGTTAGAAAGCCATCAACTTGAATTTTTAGATGTGTATGAGCCATTACTGAATGATTCATTAAAGTACAAAGCATAAAAAGCAGCACACTCTTAGCCACCCCCTGTTAATGTCTGTGAAAAAGAAATACCGTTGTTGTTCCTGCACAATTCCTGGCAGAGCCCTCACTGGAGTTGTTAGGAATAAAGGACATCTAGGAACAAGCCTCAGCTCCCTCGTGCATTTGCTGAATTCTTTGCTTAATACTGGCTAAAAGTCTAGACTGATGTAACAGGAGATGTAACAAGGAACCTCATTGATATCAGAGGAAAGACCTAGCAAAGGAAAAAGCAGGTCTGTTCTGATGCCACCAGACTGCTGAAACTGTTTAGACTCTCATCCTACGTATGGATGCTCAGAGGAAAACGTTGCCTTTCAGCACAAACATATCGGAAGGAAGACTGCCCTTAACCTCAAGAGTCTGGAGAGTAACAGAACCTCATAACCATTGTGTTAGCTTCTCAGAAATGGGGCTTACTCCTGTCTGCACCATTTCCATCACATAGAGCCGTTCTGCAGGAAGCAAATGTTGTTCTGAGCCCCACTGAGTCACCAAAGAGATGTCCCAGAGAATCTGTAGATTCAGCTCCACAGCCAGGAGAACTTCAGAGTTATTCCATCTGCTGCACCATAAGGCTGGATAATCTTCTGGCAGACATTATCTTACAAGCTTGTACTCACACCCTAAAACAGAATATCTATCCTTAGGGCTGAATTCCGTATTTAGAGATTATTTTTTTCTGCTTTTACTCAGTAGATTTTTATTTCAAGTTTGGCTTTACTGAAATCGAAGTAGCTGTTTACACTAGAAAGCCTCAGATCTGCCAAGACACCAGGATGTCCTCAGCCATGTAGTGTGTGCTAGAGTGGGTAGCCCTGTTCAATTCAAAGTATTCATAGTAAATACATCTTAAGTATGGATATTTATATTCTCATAAAATCAAAGCAGACCTACTCAAGGTATGTAACAGTAACAGTCTGGCCATAGTAGACAGTGTTTCATGCCTGTTCTTCTAAACACACAGCATCACAGAATGGGTCAGGTTGGAAGGGACCACAGTGGGTCAGCTGGTCCAACCTCCCTGCTCAAGCAGGGTCATCCCACAGCACATGGCACAGGATTGCATCCAGTTCCTGAATATCTCCAGTGAGGGAGACTCCACAGCTTCTCTGGGCAATCTGTTCCAGTGCTCAGTCACTCACACAGTAGAGAAGCTCTTTCTCATGTTCAGGTGGAACTTCCTGTGCATCGGTTTCTTCTCATTGCCTCTTGTCTTATTGCTTGGCACCAGTGAGCAAAGCCTGGAAACATCCTCTGACACCCTCCCTTCAGATACTGACATTGGTGAGGTCCCCTCTCAGCCATCTCCTTTGCAGGCTGAACAAGTCCAGCTTCCTCAGTCTCTCCTCTTAAGAGAGGTGCTCCAGTGCCCCAATCATCTTTGTCACCCTTTCCAGGTGACCCGTTCCAGGAGCTCCATGTCTCTCTGCCCTGAACTGGACACAGCACTCCCGATGCACCTCATCAGGCTTAGTAGAGGAGCAGGATCACCTCCCTCAACATGCTGGCAAGGATCTTCCTAATACACCCCAGGACACCATTGGCCTTCTTGGCCACAAGATCGAACTCCTGGCTCATGGGCAGCTGTCCAGCAGAATCCCCAGGTCCCTTTCCACAGCGCTGCTTTCCAGCAGGTCAGGCCTCAGCCTGAATTGGTTCATGGAGTTAATCTTCCCAAGGGGAAGGACGCTGCATATGCCTTTGTTGAATTTCAGAAGCTTCTTCTCTGCCCATCTCTCCAACCTGTTGAGGTTCTTCTGAAGGGTTACACAGTACTCTGCGGTATTGACAACTCCTCCCAGCTTTGTGGCATTAACAAACCATCTCCCCCTTCATCCAAGTAATTAATGGATGTCCTTATTTTGTTTCTTAAATACTTGTTATCAGTTTGAGCTGCCTTTTGTTTCACCATTTTTAATTCTTATTTCAGATATAGCTAAATCTCTCTTGTAGGCTGGAAGATTACTTCCCAGCCTCTCCAGGGAATTCATCATGGCACCAAGTCTGCCAGAGGTCAAGAAGAGCTTGGACAACTTGCAGACGCATGGTCCGATTTTTGGGGTGATCTTGTGCAAAGCCAGGAGTTGGACTTTGATAATTCTTGTGGGTCCCTTACGACTCAGGTGAGTCTGTGATTCTATACTTTAATTCAGTGGCAGTGCAAGGGTTGTGCCTTCAAAGTACCCCTTATTTCTGTTAAAATTTCTTTTGCCTTAACCTTAATGATTAGTCATATTACTTCTGGGACTTTTTCCTTTTTTTTCCCTAAAAAAAATTCTGAAGTCTGCTTTGGACAGTCTTTAGTAATTAAGAGGTTTAGGCAATTTGGGTACCTTTTTCAATTCAGCAGCATTTTGAGTCTTTGGTGCACCAATTGACAGCTCACTGTCAATTTCAGCTGTCACTCCAACAAATGTGAGGGAATCAGAAGTTGTTTCTTCTGGATAACCACAGCCACCAAGCTACTGGTTGTCCTGGTTTCAGCTGATTTATTACTCTGTGAGAAACTTCTCATTAATTTTTATTTATTTTTGTTTGTTTTTAAAATGGGTTTAGGGATAATGAGCTTATTATAATTAATTTGCTTAGAGAATTACAAAACATATATGAATTTTCTGGTGTCACATTGTTCTACCACAATATTTGTACAAAGGATATGAAAGACGACAAGTGCAAATCAATTCCCCTTTTCTATATGTCAGAGGTTATTTGAAACAAAACATTTTGAATTTTAATTGCATAAAATTAAGAAAACAAAACTATATTTCAGGGGCTTTTTAAATTAAACTGGATTTCTCTAATGAAAGAAAACTCAGAAAAAAATTGTATCCCCACTACCTGGACAGTAGTGATAACATATCTGGTACAATTAAAAAGTAAGGAACTCAAGAGAACTGGATGACAACAACAGCAGAAGACTGGGAACCTTGCAAGCATATGACCTTTTTTGTGATTTCATAGATGTCTTATAAATTTACTTTTATATTTGGATAGCTATTACTTCCTTGGGCTGACTCCTTCCATTCGTATTAAAATCTCCTATATTTTTTTATCCTGACATTGTTGTGAGAGTAGAGGTTCTATCCTTGAAAATAATAAGCCTATTTTTGTATGTTTTGTAGTATGTTAGACATGTAGCTTTCCACTTTCTTGGAAAACATTAGAGTCCTTTCTGCAATTATTGTACACTGGTGTCAAAACCAACAGAAAAGTGATTTTTTTTTTAGATTCCGTACTTCCTCTCTGAGATTCCGTGGACAGCACTGGCAAAGTTCTTTTTGGTTTCTTTGTTTGTTGTTTGGTTTTGTGTTTTTTTGGTTGATTGGGGGTTTTTTTGCATGCTGGCTGGTTAGGCTTCAAAAGTTTAATTAAATAAGATTTAGGCAGGTCTAAAGCAGATGATATAGTCTGATGATCGGATTTCTGGCAGGCCCACACAAAGACTGGCAATTGGGAACCACCATAAGGGTCCTGCCCTAGGGAAGAGGTGCAGGCTGAATTGTCCCACAGTTGGAAACCTCTAAGTCCAACACGTCTGCTCAGGAAAACACCTGGCATCTTCACCAGAGCTGAACCTGTTTCACGAATCTGCTGCAGAAACTAGTCAATTTTACCTTGGCCGGGTATTTCTAGCAAACACAGGGACTGATTTAGAATATATTTTTCTTCTGGGAACAATGGGGTTTAGGCTAATTTTGCACTGAAAAAGCTTCCTGAGCTGGGACACCACCTGGAAAGAAGCCAATGTCAACTTGAACTGGGGGAGCTGGAGTTGAAATCACATCGACAGACAGTTTTTCTCTCTTTCAGAGTAATAACAAATAATGATGTTTGCTCTAAGAAGGCAGGAATTTTGTCATGGATGTCCAGGATCTGCTGCTAAAAATCACAGAACCTTGATTTTTGGCTTGTGATAAGAATGAAGACAATTCTTAGAAATTAAAAAATCAAGAAAACAATTCCGATGAATATTATAAAAAAACCAAAACAATTTCCACAATCCTCCCCTCTCTTCTTGTCCATTCTGGCTCTTATAGATTACCTCTACAAAGACAGGGTATGCTAACCACATAATATCACTGTCATTTTTATCCATCTCTTTCCTTTTGGCTTTATCTTATTCTGAAGCAGGATTGCCACCAACTTTGAATGCACATTGTTCATAATGGAAAGTGTTCTTTTTTCTTTTTTAATGACATAGTCCTTTTTCTGGATATGAGAATAATAATCTGAATGATGTTATGTAATGAAAAGCTGCATTTCATGCTACTAAGCAGGTTTCTTGCTACAAAGTGATTTCAGGAGCTTCCGAATGCTTTTTTTCTCTGCAGTGATGTGCTGATAGCATCATCACAAACAAAACACTGTAGATTAGTAAGGAAAATAGTCTGGTAGAAGGATAGGCAGGGAAAAAAGCTTGAAAAAGTACAAACAGAATGAATGCACTTCTTACTTTCTTAAAGAAGAAACTAATAATGCAGTAGAGCCTCATATAGCCTTCAACTGATCTTTTTCAAGCTAAATCAATTAAAAAGATGTGAAAGGAATATTGTAACCATTTAGAAGAACGTTTGAAGAGAGAAAATTAGATTTACTTGGCACAGAGTTCCCTTGTCAGTGTACTATAGAGAGAACAATGGACCTCAAGAGGACTGGAAGACTGCAGAAAAGTTCCACCTTTGACTTTTAAAAATGAGGTTTTCAAACAGGAGTAGGAATAAATTTTAAATAAATGATTCCTGGATTTTTTGCTGCTCATTAGTAATGAAACTAAGAAACTAGTAATAAAGGTCAGATATCAATTTTCAGAGAAAAGAACTTAGATCAGAAGCTGACAATTCAATTGAACAAAAATTCTGGAAATTTCAGAAGAATCAGTAGCATAACATTTTGTTAAGAATCATAAAGAGGAACGTTGGACAACACCAGAACATGCATGTCCAGAGTCAGAAATTACAATATATATTTAGGAGAAGACTGGTCAAAATCATCCTGAAACATGACATGAATATACATACAAGTATATGTAAGTGGGCAGCTTCAATAGCAGATCAGACAATAATGCCATAATATTACTAATCTTTTCTTTGAGCACCTGAATGGATTATTTTCTGAATGCTAGATGACTAGCAGCTGCTCTTCACCCTGGTCCAGAAAAAAAACAAACAAACAAACAAAAAAGAGATTCTAGAAGGAAGAACTTATTTATTAAATTTATAATTTTAATGAGAATGTAATTATTAGATTTGCTTTGGAGCTCAGTTGCAAGAAATAATTGAAACAACACCTTCATACTGTGTATAGGTATTCTTCATATGTAATTTTGAACACATAATATATAATTAATTTGACTTTACTGAAAAAGTTTAGGTTAATTCAATAGTATTTTTACTTTAGTTCTCATTAGAGGACTTTATTGATGCAGAGATCTTCTGTCATGTTGAAAGAAGATTACCTTTCACTTTAATTAACCTCAAAGAGCTAGTTTCTCACTGGGGTTCTCGGTGAGTGAGGATGACTTCTGTCTGACAAACAGATTGACCACACAAAACACCAAAATGAATAAAATGAACCAAGAATATATCTGCAGAAAGCTTACTGGATAGTACAGGGAAGCCATATGATATGTAAGAATTCATCTCACCTGATGGTAGGTATCTACTATTTAACTTGTTCTGGCCACTCCTTCAGTGGACACACAGACATTTATTCTATTCTATTCTATTCTATTCTATTCTATTCTATTCTATTCTATTCTATTCTATTGCCTTTTTTCATTTCTGATAGCAAAGACTCATGAAATTAACTTACATTTAATAAATTTAAATTAAATTAGTTGAATCCTGAAAGCTTGCCTCACTAGTCCCTGAGACAGAAATTCTTCTTTGAAGTCCTATTTATATGACGCCAAAATACGCAAGCCTAAATATGACACTTAAAAACAAATTTACATTGCTTTCCTTTTTTTAATGCCAACTCTGTCATGGACGAATGATTAATTTCAATTTCATAATCTTGGTATTTTTTCTCAAGAACTCGAATTAGTGAAATTCTCTTGTGGCTGTTGCTCATTTTTTTCAGCTTGCCATTTATAATGTAAGGCTTTATTTTGCAATCCACTTCTTTCATTTGTTATGTTACTGCTTTAGGATTACTTTCATTTTAAACAGATTTGAAAGCACTTCATGTTAAAAGAGTATGTTTCCATGTTAATAAACACTATTTCAATTGGCTTTTTACCTTATACATTGCTTTTGCCCCCAGTGTAATACTGAGCAATGTCACTCAGGCAATTTAGGGCACTTGTAAGGATGTCTGAATGCTTTGAAATGCAGCTTGAGTAGCTCAGAAGTTAATTGTGAACAGATTTTACTTCCTAGCACTAACACCTATAGCATCCCTGCACAGAAGTAGCAAAATTTGATGCTCTTAAAGGTCTCTTCCAACCTTGATAATTTTATGATAAAACTAACATTCTGGAGACATGGAAGCAATGAAATTTGACAAATGAATCATCAACTTTCACACTAGCCAAATGGGGACAATATGTATTTCTACAGGAATGGGTGAGATGTTATAATTAACAGTATAATCTAGAAATGTGTGTATATTTGTACAAAGGCCAGCAGCAAGGTTATGATGCTTTGCGATGCTGACTGAAATAACTGTCCTATTAGGACAGTGGTCCATCATGCTTGTGGCATTACATAGGCTTACTTTTAATGAGCAGAAAAATACAATGACAGTGTAAGGGTGCACTCCAGAGCTGCTTAGATAACTAATTATAAGAGGCCTAATAAACACTCTTGGCATTCTGAGATGTTGCTGCATATTTAATGATGCAATAACTTCCTTTATCGAATTCTGCACTTGCTCTCATTTTTCCCTAGGTTTCTCTTAATAACACAAAGTGACCTCTTCTGAGACTGATTTTTTTTAGATGAGATGTGCATAAGATTGGATTCCATAATTAGAAGTCATGGAAAAGAAAAATTTTATTAAATTTGGTTTCATTCTTTTGCCACTATTGCAAGTGAAGTTCTTTAATACCAGGGTATGAATACATGTGTCATTTGACAAGCAGTGATCCTGAACTGGGAAATTATCTTAAAGATTTACAGTGCTATTTCTGGCCTCCCAAGTTCTGCACACGTTTTAAAATATTTCCTCTAAGTATATGAGTGGATATGTTTTGTTTTCATTAATTGAATATCAAAAAAGAAGATTGGCTAGAAAAGTAAGCTTAACATTTTCATTTCCATAGAAATACTATTACAGCGATTGAGAGATAATGATGATCTAATATATATTTGACATCTTTCAAAGCTGGAGGTCTCCTTTCCTGGAAAGGAGGATGATTCCTATAATATCTTCTTCAATCTGAGGAAGCACAGACTAGAGAAGTGGACTATGAGGTGGACAGAAAACTGGCTGAAGTGCTGGGCCAGTGGTATGAAAACCAGCTGGCAGCCACTTGCCAGAAGTGCACTCCAATATCAACACTGGGTCCAATAGTTTAAAAATAAAACCTTCATTAGTGAACAGGACATTGTAAACTTGAAACCTAGACAAAACTGGTAGCAGTGGCTGAAGCATTAGACAGCTCTGCTGCCATACTAGGACAGGCTGAAGGAATGGGTCAGCTGGAATGTCATGAAGTTCATCAATGGGAAATGCAAATCCCAGCACCTAGGGATGAATAACCACAAGCACCAGCCCAAGCTGAGGAATGAACAGATGAAAAGCAGCTTTGCAGAAAAGGATCTGGTTGTTCTGGTGGACCACCTGACCATGAGACAGCAACCTGCCCTTGTGGTGAAGAAGGCCAACAGTATCCTGCTCTGCATTGGGAAAAGAATTCCCAGTAAGTTGGCAGAAAGGATCTTTCCCCTTTTTTTGGCACTTGTGAGACCACACAAGAAGTACTGTGTCCAGTTCTGGTCTCCTTGCTGCAAGAGAGACATGTAATGGGTCAAATAAAAGGCCACTAAGATGTTTAAGGGACTGGAGCATCTGTCTTATGAGAAAAGACTGAGACATTAGGAGCCTTGTTCAGCATTGTTCAGCCTGAAAAGAAGAAAACCTAGATGGATCTCTTTGCTGTGTTTAAATAACTGATAGGGAGAAGTAAACAGGGCAGAATCAGACTCTTCTAGGTGGCACCCAGTACCAGCACAATAGGCAGTGGGCACAAACTGAAATATACAAAATTCCATTTAAAATAAGAATAATGCTTTTTCATTCTGACAACAGATTACCGAGAGTCTATGACATGTCAATGCTTAGACATACTCAAAACCCAACTGGAAACGGCTCTAAGTGGCCTGCTGTAGTTGACATTCTTTTGAATAGAGTATTGTACTAAATAATCTTCTAAGGTACTACTCAACTGAAAGGCTGGTTCTGATACATTGTAAAATTCCAGGAGGAATCAGTGAGGTTGTCCTTTGAGAAGATTTAAACAATCGTTTCATAATGGTATCTTCCATACCTATGGTGCATCTTCTCAGACTTCCACAGATATTATGGTCTGTTGGTATTTCGTACATTTCTCACAAATTGTCACAAACAGTCTGGAGGTCATTTTAATACACAATGCAAAACAAATGAGGGGTGAGAACCCCCGTGTGACCTCACAGCTCACACATGTCAAAGACACAGCCTGTAAATCACTGCTTGCTTAAACTGTATATCTTTCCCCATGAAATCCAGAGGGAGCGTGGTCTTCCAGCTTTTCCTGCCATAAACTGTGGCCAGCATTTCTGATGAGGTAAATCAGCTTGCCAGCACTTCTGATGAGGTAAATCAGCTTACCAGCACTGAATTCCACAGATCTTTGTCAATTTTCAGTATCCAAGGATCTGACTGAGATCCTACTGCTCCTGTTTTACAGAAATGAATTGCAAGAATTAAAAAAAAAATAAGCTTGGCAAACTAAATTATAATGCACTGAATTTTCACACTATCAGAAATACGTAACATCTAAAAAGATACATATTGAAAAGACAGGGGTAATATTCCTGGACCATTCATGCCTTTTTCTCATATAATGCACAAATGTGTTCAATTTCTAGATGAGACACATTCAGACATAGCAGATGTTTATGCTTTACACATTTTTCCTGTGACAAACTGTCAGTAGGAAAGCTTACATGACAGAAGCTCAAAAAACACGAATCAGAATAGAATAAAAGTGACAGTTTGAAAATTACACCGGCACTACCTCTTGCTCAAAGCCAAATGAGTACATTTCACTCATTTTGTCAAAATACAGGTTGCAAATCCACTGTTTCTCTTCCACCAGTAAGAAATAATTTCCATCCACCTTTCTTCCTCTTGGAAAATACTCAGTGCTCTGTTTTGCTCACCATCCTGATGCAGATCTGACCTACAATGAAAACTTTAATAAAATAGCCTCCTAAACACCACTATTTTTCTTGACATTTATTTTGTATTTTGCCAAACTGAACTAGTATGAAAGTAGGTCCTTATCCCAGGGAGGTTACTTGAGTTAAGAAAGGGATTGTACAGCCAGAAGAGCACTTGCCTGTGAGTGAATCACAGAATAAGCTGACTTGGAAGGGACACGTCACGATCGTCAGCTCAAACTTCCAGCCTCACAGAGCACTATTCCCAAGAATCACACCAGGTGCTTTAGAGTATTGTACTTTCTGAACTCTCTCAAGCTTGGTGCTCTGACCACTTCCCTGGGGAGCCTGTTCCAGTGCCCAAAAACCCCTCTGGGTAAAGAATCTTTCCCTAATATCCAACCTAAACCTCCCCTGACACAGCTTCAGGCCATTCCCTCTGGTCCTGTCACTGGTCACCACAGAGAAGAAATCAGTGTCTTCCCCTCCTCCTCCTCTCATGAGGAAGTTGCAGACTGCCATGAGGTCTGCCCTCAGTCTCGTCCAAGCTGAACAGACCAAGTGACCTCAGCCATTCATCATGAGGCTTCCACTTATGGCCCTTCACCATCTTTGTTGCCCACTCTTTTAATCCATATAATGATTTTATATCTTTCTTAAATCATGGCACTCAAAACTGTACCCAGGCCTTGAGGTGAGGCATCCCCAGTGCAGAGCAGAGTGGGACAATCCCCTCCCTTGCCTTGCTGTGCCTGATGCACCCCAGGACAGGGTTGGCCCTCCTGGCTGCCAGGGCACTGCTGACTCACGTTCACCTTGCCATAGACCAGGACCCCCAGGTCCCTTTCCATGGCACTGCTCTCCAGCTTCTCATTCCCCAGTCTGTCTGTACATCCAGGGTTGTTCCGTCCCCGGAGCAGAATCCGGCACTTCCCCTTTTTAAACTTCATGTGGTTGGTGATTGCCCAGCCCTCTGATTTGTCAAGGTCTCTCTACAGGGTCTTCCTGCCTTCAAGGGAGACAGCAACTCCTCCCAATTTTGTATCATCTGCAAACTTGCTCAGTATCCCTTCCAGTTGTGCTCCCAGGTCATTTATGAAGATGTTGAAGAGCACAAGGCCTAAGATGGAGCCCTGCAGAACACCACTAGTGACAGGTCACTAGTCTGATGTTACCTCATTCCCTATAACCTGCAGCATGCCAGTTTAAAATACACAAAAAGCCTTATGGAAGTTACATGTTTTGAAAAATACCATGTTGCTGAGAATATCCCAGTTAGATGAGATGGCTGAAACTATCTTCTGGCCCTTTAACAGACATGAGATTGCATTCACAGTGCATTGGTGATGAAAAGGGACAAATGAAGAAATGTGATCAGTCACTGGAGGTTTCAAAAGCGAATCTCTGGGAAGATGAGATCTGAGGTGTTTATTTTGGTGCTTTTTTCTAACAGCATAATATATATTTGATGTTTATGTTCTTTCCATTTAGTGGGTGTTCTTTCAATGTGAGCCTCCTACAGTGTGTTCTCCTGAAACTGCTGCAACACTGGGACAGAATAAAACTTTGTTAGTACAATATTATTAATGATGTTGTGGTCTGTCTCTCCACTGACAAGTCTTCTGCTAGAATACCCTATGTAGACAAATGTAACTTGCTACAATAAAAATACCTCAGTGTTAGGATTTCCAAAATTTATCTTCTTTTGCAAGAATTCTAGCCTTCCATTTCTAATCCACCTTTATTTGAATTCTTCCAAACAGGGCAAAGAAAATCCTGGACTGGATTTATTGAAATTCTTAAATACTATGAAAACCCAACAGTATTTTTTTTAAAGATTATGGTTAGTATTTTCCTTTCATCAAATTGTAACTGTCTTTGCAAAAGTGGAAACACAATTCTAAGACAACACACACACAAAAAAACCCATTATAGCAGTCTCTCATCCTGCAATGTCTTAGGATGGTTCTAGGCATCTCTTGATTGAAGAATGTGAGCAACAAACTCAACAGTACTCTCTGTTGGAAGTTTTTTTATTTTACAATTCAGAACTTCTTGGTGTTGTATTCCCAGTTACAGAATCTGGTTACTGCCAACTGCAAATGAATATGAAGAGTAACAGCTGAGGGATTTGTTCCTTCCTTTCTTCCTTTCTTTTGTACCTTTCTTTTCTTTCTGATAATTAATCTAATGAAATTTACTTGTGTAAAGCTGAACTTTGCAGCTGTCAAAGAAGCAGAAAAGGAAAACTTCATGGGATGTCTCATTTGGAATGTTCAATTTCAGACATTTTTTTCTTGAAATAATAAATGTGAGGATTATTTTTTATTTCCCTTTCACTATTGTTATTGGAGGACTGATCGCCCTTTCATATTACTGTCTTTCCCCTGCTCTTACAATCTTCAATGTCAATGAGAAGTATTTTTAATAATATTATGGAAGGAACTGGCACATATGATAATATAGTTGACTGGCTGAATTGAGTCTTTATTGAAGTTACACACAGAAGAGTCCTATTGTCAAATCTGCTGTGGCTTCCCTCCATGCCCACCTCCTCTTTTTGATAATGGTGTCTATATGCAAAGAGTTAAAATGGACTATCTCATCAATTTAGACAGGTTGCTTTTTCTCCTCTTTGCATCCTTACAATAGGAAGTCGTCTTGATGAATCAAATCAGTTCCTCTGGTCTCTTCTGACAATTAGATCATCTGAATTTTCTTCTGAAAACCTCTTCCATACACCAATTTCCATCTGCTTACTATGATGCTCGAATATAGTGCTTCCCATGCTAAATTTAATGTCTGCTTTTAGGACATAATTCTTGCATTCTTTGCACAATTAAAGCAAAGATATAATATCGACTCTGAGTGTGCAGAGAAAACAAAATCCAGTCCCTATTTGGTAGTTCCAATATTTTGTTCTGGTTTTGGCATGAAAAATTCTTGGCCAAATCTTGGAGACCTGAGACTACTCCCAAGGACAGCCTCGTGACTTGCAGTGGGAGTAAACAACATAGAACATGAAGCTATTTACACTCCTTTGTCTTGTTTCTTATCTTCACTCACCACCACGCACACACCTACACACACCCCTATTCTCAGGCTAGCTCAAGCTCAGTCAGTTTGAGTTACTAGTTTACAATGCATAAACTGCAGACCAAAATTCTCTTAAAAACTGAAGCTTTTGACTATGGTTCAAATATTCCTGTTATATACCTGGTTTAAGTATTAATTGCAATTTTTTCTTGGTGTAAGTGTGCACTCTTTGGTGCTAATAAAACTTTTAAAAATCTACATTTAAGAATAAATATTTTGTTTTATATTGAATTTATACTGCATTTTTCATACAGCATAAAACATGTAGTAACCTTTAAGTACATAAAATGCCTGTCTGTATGAAATGATAAAATATGTTTTCAGCGCAGAATAAATCTTCATATCTGTGTTGTAAACCCCTGGGAAATAGAGACTATCACAGAAATGCTGACACAATGTAGCAGGATTAGTAAGCCAGCTCCTAAAACCACTTATCAAAAGAATCAAACCACAGAATTTGGTGCTGCTTTCTGTAGGGAAATCAGACAGCTAATTCATGTGTTTGTGAACTGTATTCTTCGTATTAATCTGTGGATTAAACCTGGGGATTATGCCCCATTTAATCAGATGTAGGTCTACATAAAGGTTTGAAAAACAGCTTTATAGAGGCTTTTGATTTTATCGGCTGACATTGGCTCCATTCAGATTTCCACAAGCAAGCCCCAGTGCGTCTGAAGGTTCCCTGGTCTGAATGATCTTGCCTCATGCTGCAAGTCCACAAGGGCATTGGGGTATTATGGTTCCTGTGTCATATCTGTCAGATCTATACAGACATCTCACGTCTTTCAGAACTTCATAAATAGATTTAGATGCCTGTATGTCACCACCTGAATAAAGACACAAGTCTTCAGTGACTATAAGGAAAGGCTGGACACCTAGTCTACATCTAGACATCTAGAGTCGGATACCTCAGTGTGGAATTTCACCCCACTTCTGGTTTTATTCATTGCTCATAAAACCCCATCCATGTCTCTTCCAGACTGAAATGGAAGAGTCAAAGTGCCAGAGGAATACTAAGAGTCCAAGTTCTTAAGGGTTGTTTTATTGTAGCTCTTAGAAGGACTGAAGCCAAGAAGATAGCTGGAGAAACCATTTGTATCTATTAAAGATTCTTAGGAAAATAGCTTTTTCAAAGAAAATGGACACCGCATGGTTTTGCTGAAATAATCTTTCCTATAAAGTTGTTACAAAAATTCATTTTCCAGAAGTTCTGTTTTAGTCCATTCTGAATGAAATGGCTGGCTAGAGATATCAGAAGACAACATCATTGTGCTTTATTTCTGTTTGCTTACAAGGCCAGATTACCTATAATTTCTCTCCTTTTCTATGGATACAGTTTGATTCTCAATTAAATTGCAGTCACAGTTGGTGTAAGTATTTTAGCTGTAGGTAGGAATGTGAGGATTTCTGCTTCCAGTATATCTGCTCCTAGTTCCAGGTAGACTGCAACCTCTTTTCAAGATGCTGCACTAATTTTCATGTTATCTGTGCAAAAAGTCTGGAAACTATGAAGGAGCATACCATGTACTTTCTGCAGACTCTTCTGTATTTGATGTCAATTACCTCTTTGTCTTGGAAGTGCCTTCCAATCTTCGGCTTTGAAGAATTAAGCTATAATTAGAAATACATTATAATATTTTGGTAGATTTTCTTTTACAGACACTCTGTAACAGATCATAGAAAAGTTATAAATATGTTCTCCACACTGGCAGCCTCATTTTGCCTGTTAGGAGAATGGAAGAGAACCATTGATACCCTCCATCAGCTCTCTTCTGGAAGGGGATTCTTTGAAGAGACCAACTTTTCTCTTCTTTTCCACTGTTAAATTTAAGGGCATAGGTGATTCAGAAGCAGGAAAGTAAAGATAATGACATGTAATTGAAGTCAGACAGAAGAAATAACAATTTAATTTTCTTTGCACATTACTAAATTCTTATATTTCCAGGGAGATGCATTGTTCTCTCTGCCTTAACAGGAATTGTTGTCAAAAGAGCCTTTCAGCAAACTGTAAGTTCTTCTATAGGTTATTTGAAGTTCTTAAAAATTCCTGTTAGAAGTTTTAGGAATTTTTCACCTTGGGTTGAGCAATTTCCTTAAAATGATATTGCACATAAGACAAAAGACCCATCCATACACTGAGTGATAGGTGTTTCATATGTGATACATAGAATTGTTCCATATTGTGTCTCTTTTCCTATAAAAGTATTAAAGATCATAGCTTTTCATCTGTAAGACTGAGTAAAAACAATTTACACCTTGTTACACCATAATATGAAAATATTTAGTTCCATCCTTTTTAAAAGAATACCAGCTTTCCTTCTCAATTTTTATTAAGATAAAGAAAAAAATGCTAAGAGACTAAATGAATAATTTTACACACCATTACAGATTAAAAGGATGAAAGTCTAGTTTCATCACTGATGTGTTTCTTAGCAGAAGTTACTGAGTTATTAATGAAAGACAATTTTCTGCAAGTGGTAAGCATGAATTCAGACACATTTGCATAAGAAAATTTGTAATTGCTTTTTTTCACTGTGAAAAAAATATATACAGAAAACATCTCAATAATTGCAAAGGAATAAGCTCATCTGTACTTTCTTATATCGAAGGAGTTTGCAAAGTGCCATCAGAGTAACATAAGTCTCAAAATCAAAATGCTTATAAGATGATACTAGGAATTTTAGAGCATTTCAACTAAGCAGTAAAAGAAATTCCAAAACATCAAAGCAAGGAGCTCTTATAATGTGCTACTGCTTTATATTCTTAGTTGTCTGTATGTGAGTATTTTAATCTAACACTTATGAAACATGATCAAAGTTTTAGGTAGTCCAGACATCACATATGTTCATTTTGTAACTAGATTTTATGAAAAACATTATTATGGACAGATCTACTATCTGAACCATTTTTCACCACAACTGTATCAGAACACAGCTCATTCCCTTTCAAATGAATTTTCACTAGATTATCTAATAGCTGTGCATTCCTCTTGGCTTTCTAAAACATTTGAGGATGGATGATCTGGACAAAACTGTAACAGAAATAAAGAACAGGAGTAACTTTGAAAGATAAATGAGTCTTTGCTGTCATGGAGAATATTTTATCCAAGAACCATGGATAAAATAGGCTATGAAAGCAGAGGCACATATTCACTTTAGCAAACATTGTAACATCATCATTAGTTAGTATTTCGGATGGTTAATTTTACAAGTCCAGAACACTCACAGTATTTTTGTGCTGCATACACCTGTGCTCTTTGAGGCAAATATTGTCTTAGTGACTGTTCAACACACAAATTAGTTTAAACACAAATCAAGGCCTAAAGAAAACAGAATCGATAGTTAGTTCCCAGCAATCTGCTCAGGAACCACCATAGCCCTGTACTTCTAGGAGAATAACTCTCCATTTCCAGTGTTAGATAATGGACCTGTGTCAACTTTTCTAATCATAAGAGAAATTTCTGTTTAGCCATTTCTTTTGTGGACATCATGGTAAAGTTTCATATTCCAAAATTCCACAATCCAGATGTCATTTAAATATTAGGACACCTGATATTTCTGGGGCTGCTCCATCAGCACAGGAAGATGACAAAAATAGTTTCATGATTTGATAGCCCGTTCCGGTGATAAAATGTAGTAAATACACTGACACCACAAAGTAAGAGGCCCCAAGTAATTTGGTTCCTGTAAGGGTTTATAACTTAATTATTCTTGTCTTTTCAATCGTTCAAGTGAAATATCTGCAAGAGATTTAAGTCTTTTTGTGAATTACCTTGATGGTTTATTTGCATTGCATAGAAGAGAACACAAGATGAACTTTACACCTTATTCTTAAGTGCTGTGCCCCAAATGGAAAAACTGGTAGAAACCTCTATACAAGAATTTTCAATTAAAAAAAAAAAAAGGCAAAATCAAAAAGCAACACAACAGAATAATTTCAGGAAAATATTCATGCAATGATTAACTTCTTTTTTAAAAGATAAATATGCCAATTACCATAGTTTTAGTCATAATTCACTTAGCTTTAGGCTTCAAACAATGCTTTTATTACATTGCAGAAGGTAACTGTAAGAATATTGTTGCCCAGATAAATATCTCTGAACAGTGATCAAGTCACCTATTAGTCTCCTCTGGAAGAAATGAAATAGTAGACTGAGGTTACTGAAATAATTCATTGCATTATACATTTCTCAGACCTTCTTGGAAGGTCATCTTTATCTCATCATACTTTTTAAAAATCAGGTCCATAATACTGTAAAAGAGGCTGAGTTTCCTGGTAGATATTCACATACTTTTACAGCTAAACATTTTTCATATCCTTTTTTTTTCATCTGTGAGTCTAAAGGGCTCTACAAAGAAATAAAGGATTCTTCCTCTTGGACAGGGTATCAAATTGGAATAAAATCTTGAATTAGTTATCCGAGACTGTCTTTAGGTCTTCCAACTATTGCTGATTTTTTTTTTTGAACTTCTTATTGCTTCTGAAATGGAAAACTGTTTAAATTTCAAAATTTAAAAATAAATTGAAAGTCAAATATATATATATATGGGGGCGGGGGGTGTTCAAAATTTTCCTTTAAATATTTATCAGAAGAACAACAGAGGGGTAAAGATGTTCACTTTTGTTGTATGACTGTATGGAATTTTCTCATATGTAGATATGAGAAATCTTTAGATTTAGACTTCCATTTGACCTGAAAGAAACCGAGGACTTTCTTCTCATGCTAATTTTCACACAGGCTGTGTTGCAAGAAACACCACAAAAGAAAGAATCTTAGAGAAATATAGGTCAATATCATATATCTATCAGTAGATTTAAATTCAAGTCAATTCACCATGTAGGTCTGGCCTGCATGTGAGGAGGATTCTCCCCTCTTTGTGCACACTGTGCTGGCAACCTCAGTTGCCCCCATTCAGAAGGCCCAGGGGCCACTGGGCAGCCATGCATTTACTTCTAAATTGTGTAGTAGGTGCAGGCATGGGTACTGCTCTGCTTCCAAAAGGAGATACTCTTTTCAGCTTCCCACTCCTGCATAGCACCCAGTGATACAAGACTAAAGAAACACTGTCTCATGAGATGTGGGCTAGGTGGGGGTGGACAACCTTCTGACATTCTGACATTAATATATTGAGCTAACAACAGCATATGTACAGATAAAATTTCAAGAATAAATGCCTTATTTAAGAGAAAATCATAGCAATTTTTCCTAATATTTCCAAATAAAAAAATACCACAGAATACATAGAGTGTTTATCTTCTTTTCTTTAAGTAACCTATTTCCAGAAAAAAGGAAATCAAAAGAATACTGTAGCTGATTTTTTTTTTTCAGAGACAAAAGATAGTATAACACGATGAGGTATTTATACACAGTATAAAAGCCCTGTGGAGTAGGACAATCTATGTGAACAGTTGTGTTTTGAGTGCTACATAAGGTTTCCACTGCTTTCTAGTTAGTTAACAGTCCTTTCTGGTATTTTTGTTACACTTAAAATTTGAAGGTTTATAGGAATACTGGTAAGAGATTAAAAATTGGAGCATTTTATGGGAAGGGATAAACAAGTTATCGTAAGGATGAGTGTCAAGAGAATGGGTCCATACTATTTTTGGTGGTACCCAGCAAAAGGACAAGGGGCAATGAGCACAAACTGAAACACAGGAAGCAACACAGGAATGCAAGGAAAAGCTTCTGGAACAGGCTGCTCAGAAATGTTGTGGAGTCTCCCTCTCTGGAGGCATTCAAAACCCACCCGGACACAATCCTGTACAACCTGCTGTAGGTAAACCTGCTTTATGCAGGTGGAGTGCTGCATCCAGCTCTGGGGTCCTCAACACAGGAAGGACCTGTGGAGTGACTTGTTGGAGCCAGTCTGGAGGAGGGCCACCAAGGTGATTAGAGGGATGGAACACCTCTCCTTTGAGGAAAGTCTTATAGAATTGGGATTGTTCAGCCTGGAAAAGAGAAGCCTTTGGGGACACACCTTCCAACACTTCAAGGGAACCCACAGGAAAGATGGAGAGACACTATTTACAAAGGCATGTAGTGACAGAACAAGGGGGAATGATTTCAAACTTAAAGAAAATAGGTTTAGATTAGATATCAGTAAGAAATTCTTCATTGTGAGGTTGGCGAGGCACTAGAACATATTGCCCTCAGAAGTTGTGGCTGCCCCATTCCTGGAAGTGCTCAAGGCCAGGCTGCTTGGGAATCTGAGCAGCCTGGTCTACTGAAAGGTATCCCTGTCCATGGCAGGGGGATTGGAACTAGGTGATCATTAAGGACGCTTGTAACTCAAACCATTCTATGATTCTATGATTAGTCTTAAGATGGGTACATGATATTGCAAGCATCACAAAGGGATCCAGGTAAGTTTTCAATATGTCTTCCTAACTGCTTTGTTATAGTGTGAATCCTTTAATCACAGATATTTCAAGACTGCATCTACAAATGATTTGCAGAGATATATACATTATACCTATGGGTGAATAAAAAACATGCTGCTTTATAAGAAAATATGTCTGACTCAACTAAGATAGAAGACATATTCGCAGTGATCAGTTAATGAAAATTCATTCTATTATACCTGCTCCTGTCCGTAGGCAAGCTTACACTTGTTTTTAAAAATTGAATATTCACCAAAAAAAGTCATTATATACACAGAGATAACATTTAGTCCACAGATTATAGCTGAAAAGCTTGCTGTCATGATTTATTTTCAAAAAATCAAGCTGTGTTCCTAAATTTCATTGAACACAGATCAGATTGTGATGCCTAACAAGAATATGGATGGCCCTGAATGCAGAGTAAATACAAATGGCTTGAGGCCATTTTTTACTTCTTCTGTGCTGAATCTTGCACAGCTGAGCTGCCATTCAGGGTCTGGTTCCTAATTTAGATTTTCACACATAGGGGTAATTACTCTGATAAAGGTAGTAACAGTTGTTGTCCACCACTATTATTTACAGTTCATTTGGATCTGTTAGGTCCCGTTGTACACTGGGGATGAAGACAAGTCACACTACATCAGCAGCTGAAGATTGCCTGTGGTTTCACAAGGAGCAGAGAGAGACTAGTTACTTCTGCTCCTCCTTCAGGAGTGCAGCACATCCAAAGGGTCTCTACAGCTCCATCTACTTTTTGCAGCAATGGGATAACCAAAGGTACCCCTTGGGAAACGAGGGAGCTGGCAGAGGTGTTCATCTAGCCACTCAATCCTTAAACAGCAGCCCTGTCTAACCAGGGAGGTCAAAGCTGCCAGGACATTCACAAATGTGATGTCCATCCGCTAGAAGGACCAAAAGAAGGATCCACAAAACTACAAGTGTGTCAGCCTGACCTGAGTGCCAAAGGTGGTCATGGAGCAGATCATCTTGAGTGCCATCACATGTAACATACAGGACAACCAGGGGATCAGGCCCAGCCAGCATGAGTGTATGAAAAGCAGGTCCTGCTTGACCTGCCTGATACCCTTCTATGACAAGGTGACTCACAGAATGGATGAGGAAAAGGCTGTGGATGTCAATCTGGACTTTTGACACTTTTTCTGACAGCATTCTCCTGAGAAATCAGCTGCTCATGATTTAGACAGGTGCTCTGTTCATTGGGTAAAAAACTGGCTGAATGGCTGGCCAGCTGGGCCTAGAGAGTGGTGGTGAATTGAGATACCCTCAGCTGGTGACCCATCACTCAAAGTGTTCCCCAGAGCTCAGTGTTGGGGTCAGTCTTGTTTACTATCTTTGCTGATCGTATTGACAAGGCAATCAAGTGCACCTTCAGTAATTTCACAGATGACAGTAAGCTGGGTGGAAGTGTTGATCTGATGGAGGGTAGGAGAGGGATGTGGACAGGCTGGATCAATGGGCTGAGGTAACAGCATGAGGTTCAACAAGACAAAATGCCAGGTCCTATACTTACTGTGGCAGCGGGTGTTGCGGGCGGCACTTTACATCCACAACACCTGCCACGACACTTACGTCACAAAAACCCGAGGTAGCCCTACAGGCTGGGGGCAGAGTAACTGGGAAGCTGCCTGGCAGAAAAGGACCTGGAGTGCTGATCAACAGCAGCTGAACACAATCCAGCAGTGTGCCCAGGTGGCCAAGAAGGCCAATGGCATCTGGGATGGTGTCAGCAATAGTGCGGCCAGTAGACCGTAGCAGTGATTGTTCCCTTGCACTTGGCACTGCTGGCTGCACCTTGAATTCCGTGTTCAGTTTTGGGCCCCTCACAACAAAAAAGACATTGAGATGCTGGAGTGTATCCAGAGAAGGGCAATGAAGCTGATGAAGAGTCTGGAGCAAAAATCTAATGGAGAGAGGCTGGGGGAGCTGGGGTTGTTTAGTCTGGAGAAAAAGAGAGTCAAGGAGACTTTATCATTCTCTAAAACTCCCTGAAATTAGGTTGTAGCCAGGTGTGCATCAGTCTTTTATCCCAGGTAACAAGCAATAGGACAAGTGGAAATGGCATCAGGCCAGAGGAGGTTTAGATTAAACATTAGGAAAAATCTCTTCATGAAAAGTTGTCAAGCATTTGAACAGGTTCTCCAGGAAATTGTTCGAGTCACCATCCCTGGAAATGTTCAAAAAACATCTCAATGAGGCACTTAGGGACATAGTTCAGCAGCAAACATGACAGTGCTATGTTAGAGGTTGGACTTGATGATCTAAAGATCTTTCCTGACCTAAACTATCCTATGATTCTATTTTATGATACAGGATAGAATGGAAGACACAGTACAGCAAGAAGGAGAGTGCTTCTGTCATTTCCACCTCTGGACAAAGTCATCCCTATTCAAATATTTTCCACATTGCTATTTAAATACTAATAGACGTCACCAGCCAAAATATCATGAATAGATGCTATGTGCATGTAGAAATTATATTTTAAATTATGCTAATTTGTGCCTTTTATAATTTTGTTTTCAAACAATTTAATAAATTATACAAATCAGAAGGTTTCATGTAAAATTCAGTAATAAAAAGATTGCATAAGAATTTGATGTCAAAATTAAAATCACAGTTGTTATTCTCTCAGAATAACACAGAGAGCTTGAAAAACTACAGATTGTAACGAATAGCCAATTTAACAGTGAACTTTTATTGTGTTTTCCCAAACATACACATTTGTTTTCTCCAAAGACAACTTAATAGTCTTTGCCTAAATGTCTCAGCATTCAAAAGGATAAGACTAAGCATAGAAAATATTAGGTAAACAGAGACTGGTGGTTCTTTAGAACAAAGGAACAGAGGAAACCAGGTGCTAGAAGGAAGGCCGTTGCCCAGCTTTTAAAACCACTTTAGTTTCAGTTTGTACTGGCTGCTGTGCAGCAATCGTAATAATAGCTTTAATGACATTAATTCTAATGCTCATAGTACCTGGTGTAATAAGATCACAGCACTTTCTATCTCCTTATTAGGTACTTTGATGAATAGCTTAGACCTCAGGCAACACCTGTTAAAATGTGAAGCATTCCATTTATGTAGCAGGTAATTAACATGCTCCATCTTTGTGAGAGGACCAGGGCATACTTTATCTAATACTAATCTTTAAAATCCATCCTAGCACATACAGTTTCTCAAGGACTTCATCTTAAACTTACGAAGAAGAACCAGTAGAAAGAACAAGAATCACCAGAACCAGCCTCTGGCTCAGAATTCAAATCCTACTCTGAAAGGGCACAGCAAGAAGATACTGCAAAGAGTTCAAAGACCTCTAAGTAAGCCAATTTAAGGTTAATTTGCTGTTGCACAAGTCTCCTCCTGATCAAAAATAATTAAAGGTGGGCTTCAAGCACAAGGTTTAATAACACTTCCGCATAATTTAATTAGCATTAACAAGGATAATGGGATATTCGTCATATCAACAGACCTGTCAAATTGCGTTCAAATCCTATTAATTCCTGGCCTCAGATACTTCCTCTGGCCATAATTTGCACTGCATGAATACATGCTTTATATGCAAAAGACTGACTGATTTCAAAAGGGTAGAGCCGTCCCTGAATTTTCTCATTTCTAAGATCCAGTATATTCTCTCATCATCTAAATCTGTATTTTCATCCCTTATTAATCCCTCTAACTGCTCCCTTCATCTCATCTGCTTTTTGGATTTGTAATTAAGTAATCACTAATATTCTTCATTCCTCTGCTTAGAAGACTTTTCAATGAATTGATAATTCAATACTTGTCAATTATTTTTAGCTGTCAACAACTACTTCATAAAGTATTTAGACTCTTAGTCACCCATTTTGACAGCACAGCACTAAACGCTGTTTCTTGTCTCATTTTCTTTCACAGCATAACTGTAACTTTCAAAGGAGGCAAGATATTGGATGTGGTATTCATTATCACCTGATAATTACAGGCTAATTGCATTCTTTGAATGACTTGTCTCCTTATAATGATATATAGGAAAATATTGATTGCAGTTTTCTTTTGCATGCAGAGAAAACAGTATGAAAACGTTGTGAATTGCATCACCTTGTCATGGCATACAAGAAGAAAGCTCAGTATTAATATCAGTTCACTATACACATCTGAATAATCTTTTCTAATCCTTTTTCAGTTTAATTTTCTAGCTAAGTGGCTCTGAGATTTTAAGCTTGGGACATGAAAATTGTGCAAATTTCTCTGAGAAAAAAATAATGCTTTTTATGCTGACACTACATTTTATGCAATACTACTAAATAACAAAAAAAAAAAATTTTTTCTCTAAAGAGTAAACATCTGAAAGGAACATGAGAATGTAGTGAGACTTTTGTTAAAGCCGTAAATCCCGGAACAATAGTTCTTCTGTTTCTCAGTGAGGAAAGTTGAGGACTGTGGCTCTTACCACAACTTGCCTCACATTGACTAATCTTGAATTGTTTGCAACTTTTCCTATGTCAGTGCATACAGTTTGAAAACTGTTTACGAGGAAGAGCCAGTGAACAGATTTTTAACCCAAATCCCTTTTAAACATAAAATCTGGAGGAACTGGAAACATTTCATGAAGTTATACTCCTGCTTAGGATGCTGATCTTTCTTTTCTGGTGCAAGGCTGCTCACTGGAGTGGATCAGTCGGCACCACCTCTCACTCTTGGGCTCATATCGTGGGCAAGTGCAGAGCATGCAGAGATCACTTTTGGCCAAAACAAAGCCAGAAAGACACTCTTCTATGGCACGTGTAATATACTCCAACTGCTGATGGACGCTCAGGCCACCGCCTTAGACTTAAGTTAGCCTGAGGCAAATCACTGAAACTGATTCTGTGTGAATATCATGCTATCAGCCAGTAACAATCTTATGATGCAGCAGCACCACTGTGCCCTACCTGCTGATCTAGACATCCTCTAACCATCTCCTTAGACAATGAAACTCTAGCTGTGTATCTAATAATTATAAAAATGAAGAATAAATTGATAGAAGTTTTTAGAGTTTTAAGTATTCACTTTCAATTGCTCCCAAAATCAGAAGTGACACAAGAAAAGCAACATTACTTGTTCTGTATTGTTTACAGAATTAATGTTTATCAAAAAGTGGCAATCTTATATTGCAGTATTCCCAGCAGATATATTAATATAAAGTTTCCACCTTAAGAGACAGACAAACCACAGGTTACCTTTTGACCAGATTTAAGTGAGAAACATACATCCAGTTACTACCTTCAACAGAGATCTCAGAAGCAGGTTAAAGTGCAAAACTGTAACTGAACATTTTCTTGACAATGATTTAATATGCTTCCTTTTTAGGAAAAAAAAATTATCACAGTCAATCCTCAAATTATTTCTCGTTATTCTTTTTGTGTGTATGTCAGTAGTTTCTGTCCTGTACACATTGTAAGCAGGTTATTTCAAAGAAGGATTAAGTCAGTCCAGGGAGTGGAAATTTAAGGAATCTAATAGGACTGCAGTCTAAAAAGTCCCTTAATATTCGACAGACACCTAATACACACATTAAATAAAAGTAGCAAAAACAACTTCCTGGCATTAGGAAGACTTTTTGGGTCATTGTAATCCACTTGAAGGAAAAGGAAAAAATAGTGGTTTTTGCTTACTCATAGGAGCACAGTTGGGCTAATAATAGCATTATGTGATTAGTAGAATACTTAACTACAGACACAAATCAGTATGCACTGCTGAATGGCTGCCCAGTGTTTGGAGGATTTTGGTTACAAGGCGCACTATTGTTGTACTACTGTTTTGCTACAAACCACAGAAGGACTTAAAAACCATTTTTTAGGACCCTACTCTGTAAGGGTCATAGTAGATTGATTCTGTAACTTTTTTGATCAAAAAAATAGCCTGAGAATTATGACAAATGGAGTTTTCTAAGTTAAATACCTCACTAATCTCTCCTCCTTTTTTATATGGTATCTTTGATCCCTGTCAATGCCAACCTGACCATCTGAGAGAGAGAAGGAAAATAATGTATTCAGTAGTATCCCTGAAGAGGTAAAGAAAGAAACTGTTTCTTTCTTTTAAATTTTCTTTTTTATGCTAAATTATCCTTTTGAAGTGATTCTTTCATAACACAGCAATCCAGACTAGGTTACTGTTTCAATATAGAATAGGTTTAGACTGGAGTGTTATCTTAATTCATCTATAAAATCTAAACATTCTAAGATCCCTAAGAAAAGATAGTGAGCGTGACCTGGTTCATTAATTATTCTTTTACTTTTCCTTCTGTACCAAAGTTAAATTTCAAAATACCATCTCTGCATTACTTTTAGCTAACATTTGCCTGTCGGAGGGAATGTCATTTTTTACATTTTATCTCCTGCTCTTCAGTTGTAATTATGTGGGCTCTAAGTTTTGTGTTTGAATTATGGTAATCAAAACACATTCAACTAGAAAACCCTTAACAAATCATGGACATAGACAGCATTAGTATTAAATGCTGCAATATGTTTCCAAGAACTGATTGTTCTACATATCTGGGCATTTGGTCCTGGTGTAACTTTGTACTATTTCAACAGTATTAAATAAAGGATAAATGGAGACTCTCAAAGGAAAGTGTTAGTTGTACATAGCTAACTGGAGCACTGTGGGGACACTTCCTGAAGTTAACAGTCCTTTCCAAAGGTATCTGTCTCCATTATTTATACCAAACTATGTCTGTTGGATGAATAAATTGATGAAAGTTGTTTCTGGTACCAGCTTCTGTTGTTCATAAATTAATTCCCTAAAAATGTTTTTGGTTGTCCATATAAACAAAATGGCTTGAAATGGGGGAAGGGGTAATGCTAATTTAATCAAGAAAGAAAGAATTTAGAAAGTGGCTGGCTTTTAAACACAGACCTAAAACATAGCATTCTCTGTGCAAAATAACACCAAACCAGCTACCCAGCAAGGTAGGACGAGAAGACGCAAACCATCCTCCCTGTCACTATCATTCCTTACCTTTTTTGTCGCTGCACATACTGGTGTGGGGCAATGACAGTCCTGGATTTTCACAGTATCAAAACTATCCAAAATTGAGTATCAAAAGCAAAGGTACTGAAACAAATT
>WEIT01004728.1:10172-31432 GCA_013389985.1 Dryoscopus gambensis | reverse complement strand
AGAGAAATACCTGAACTAGAAACTTACAGAAGCATAAACCCCTTATATAAAATAAGTATAGCTTCCAGTATATTGTATGTTGTAAAGTTAGGGAATTTAAAGATTTAACGTTTCCTTTGGTGTATATGATGAACTGATGTAGCAGAATTCAGATACCTTAACTGAGGATAAATACCTTGAGATATAGTTCAGTCTTTAATTCAGTCCTCATTGGCCAAAGCATCAGTGCACTGTAATATCCTCATGCAATTACTTTCCATCTTGTTGTCATCATTGTCATTAAAAATGGATGACAGTGGGGTTTTTTTTAAGGTGGATGAAGTAGTTTTATGTAGATAGTTTCATGTAGTAGTTAATGTAGGTATGGTCAATCACTCTCATATCAAAACACCCATGCTCTAGGCTTTCTAGTACGATAAACTAGTTCTGCCATCTTCCTTTCCTTTTCCCTCAGACAGTGGTATGTAGCACTGTATGGGTAACTGACATGTGCTAGGCTTTGTCCTAGTTCAGAACAAGCTAAAAAAAAAATGAAGCATCAATATCACCCTTGGTTATTTGGAAAATAACCAGGACAACCGTGATGCCCTGGTAGTCTAGGTGGTGCATGTCAGAATTGTTACCTGTAAATTGCATTGCATTCCAAGTTTGTTTGTTTTGTTTGTGGTAATCTCTGAATCTATGGTGGGCTAACTAGTATTTTAATCTTTTTAGTAGATGTGTGGCTCATATGCATGCTTTATATTCACTAGCTAGATCACACAGGATCATGCAGAATATTCTGAGGTGGAAAGGGTCACTTTGCAGCTCCCAAGTGAATGGCCATAGAGGGATTGAACCTTGGCATCATTAGAACCATGCTCTAACCAACTGAGCTATGAAAACTTAATTCAGTTCTACATATTACAGTTCCTGTAAACTTGACAAAATACATTGTGCATGCAGAGACAAAAATCACTTTGTATATTAGGTGTTTAAAACCCAACTAGTGTTTCTTTAAAACACACCTGTAGTACATAAGGTAAAAAATGTTATGGGAACCATGGTGAGATTTTAGAAGAACATAAATACTTCTGAGATTTCCCTTTCCCTTTCATTACCGTGTGTATAAAGATAATATCCAGTTGTGGCTAGAAGTGGAGAGTGAGAAGGGATGGATTTAAAATGTTGCACTGAGGCTAGAAGTCAGTACTGTAATAAAGTCAGTGGATAAGCACCGACACAGACTTCAGAAACAGTACTTCAAACTGAATGCCTGGAATAGTATGTGATGACTCTGCACTCCCCCTCCAGGCCATACAGCATTTAAAAAATACGTGCTGAAAAACCTTTGTACCCCTGCAAAAAAAAAAANNNNAAAAAAAAAAAAAAGCAGAGAGATTTCTGCTGTATGTTTTATTCCTGCTGAGTCAGTTTAAGCATCTAGGTCAGGTTTCACCTGCTTGCAGTTAAATTTTGTTCAGTTCTTGCATCTTTTTAAAAAAGCCTCTGTAGTGGTTGATTGGTTTGTTCAGAACGACTTGAAAAGGATTTGATGACAGCTGAAATAAGCTGGCATTCCTGGACATGGGCTAGTGCCAGACATTAAAAAAGGGAAACTCGAGAGTTTACAGTAAGAGTAGAGGAAAGGGAGAGCTGTGGTACTGCTTTAGGAAGCATTTAGTTGTCGTCTTGGGCTTCACATCGTGTTGACGCAGGGGAGATGCAAGATGAGAAGTGCTACTTCTCTTCACCCAGTTGCTTTGAGACAAGACCAAAGCTAAAGAAGCTTCTGAGGTACAGCACCTTAAGCATTTCAGTTGAACAGATTATCCAGGTACAGCTCTGAAAAATGAAGTCTCTTTGCTGCAAACTAGAACTGGCTCATAACTGGCATGCTTGAAGCGTGAACAGAGCAAGTTGGGACCGTCTGCACCAGCTTATACAGACAGGCCTGAGGCAGAGCTTAGAAACAAAACATCACTTCTTCAGGGGAGTCTGTGTTTGTACAGTCACCAGCCTGGACTCTGAGAGGCACAGCAGGAATGTGTGTGTTCACCACTTGCCAAGATGGATGCAGGCAAAAATTACAGTTGACCAAGTTGTGGAAGGCTTGGGGGAATTTGAACACTTCCGTCCAAGTCCAGCCTAGCCAGGGCCTCTGCAGACACCGTTAATTTAGTTTTGTGACTGCTTACCTTGTCTATTTGTCTGACCTAGGTTATGTTATAGCCCAGAGCAGGAATTTTGGAAGAATTTAGGGTGGTAATTTACAGCTAACTTAATTTCCAGGTCCTCCCAAAGGTAGTGTATGTACTTCTACAGATTAAATCCAACAGCTTCCTTATTTGCATGGATGTTCTTAAGTTGTCCTCTCCTAATGGCCACAGCTTGTCACAAGGCAAACTTTAAAATGACAGCCATAAGATCAAATGGTTGAGTAGCCTTCCTGTTGCATTGTTCAAAAAACTTTTACACATTATGATGGGGGGAAGGCAATATTAGAGCTGTAGAAATAGGGGTGTTTTGTGTTTGCTGATTGGCAATTGTCTAAAAGATTTCTCTGTTTTTGTAATGCGAAAGAAATACCTTAAAAACAAAAAATGCCCCCCAAAAAACCTCAAACATATCCCTCACAAAATAGACCAGATTTTATTTAAATAAATGAAGTCCTTTTTTATTCTGCCCTAATCCTTAATGTACTCTTGAGAGGAAATCCTTGACAGTGGTTGATTCATGTTAGTCTATGAAATCAGGAGATTTTTCCTAAACAGGAGAAAATGTTAAGGCATTTGAGATGCATCAAGGATAGAGACATCTTAGCTAGAGCAGAAGCTGATGTACAGCAGGTGAAATAGGTAATTCTGAGACAATGAGTTCTAGATTGGGAAACTTGTGCATTGATAAAATGTTCTCCATCTGTCATCAGCTATCAAGTATTCCTGTTGAGAGACAGGTTGTAAAATTCAGAGTAGCAGCAACTTCTGTGGACTTAAAATTTGCTTTTTAGTATTAACCCACAAATTTAATTTTAGATAAGGTTTTAAAGACTCTTCCAGAGTGGAGAAAATTAAAGGATATCTGCCTGAAATCTGTGTCAAGAGGGCGATCTTTACAGAGATCCCTTGCGATCAATTAGCCCATCTTAGTGGAAGTGAGGAAGATACAAAACACACTGACTGCAATCTGGATAGAATGAATGTATTCATATAGAGCAAGAGACCAGTTTCGAAGGACAGGTTTTCTTCAGTGTATTACATTATAGCAGAGAACACTTGGCAATTAGGGTGGGTGCACACACTTCTAGAAAGGAGGCTGCAGCTTTTGGATTTGGTGATGTTGGACAGCAATGACAATTGCAGCACCTAATTTAGTCACCTGAGCTTCATCAGCCAGGCTTTCAATGTAGCTTATAGAGAAAGGCTTCCCTCAAGCACTTACTCATGTTGTAGTTAGGATTCTGCTCTGAGTCAGTGTCTGGAGGAACCTGTTCCCCTACAGAGGAACCAAGATATATCAGTTGGAAACTTTATTTTACCCCAAAACCTTTTTTTTGCGGAGTATGTTTTGTTTTGGGTTTTTTTGGTTTTGCTTTTTGTTAACTCAGCTGAAATCAGTGTTTCATGGAACTATACCTTTAAAGTCATCAGAAAGCGAAACTTATGCAGGATGGCACTTGAGCTGTTTATCTTAGTATAAACACAGGATTCATGTTTGTTGCCTAAAGTTTTTAGGAAGATTTAGATCTTGGATGGTTACATCCATGAGTCGGGGGAAACCCTTCCTTTCACCTGTTTCCCAGCTGTATCACAACTGTTGGAACCAGTTGGAAATAATTTCAGATGGATTTTACTGTCTAACAAGGTCTTTGCAAATGGTTCACCAAGTGGGATTTTTAGGAACCACTAAGGTATGGTGAAGGGTGGAATGAAAACTTAACACTGCTCAGCTTAATTACTGCAGCTGTTGGTCAAGGGATGCAGAAGTACTGCTACTGCTCTACCTGGCTCTCTTCACCTACCTAAAGCTTTTGTCAAAGATTTTACCTGGATTTAGACTTCAGACTGGGCTTCTGCAACCTGTGTACTAGTCTTTGATGGTGACTGTGTGAATAATAATGCTTAGGAGCTCTCAGAATAGCTATTCAGCTACAAATGGGGCAGGGAGCCAAAAGGGGAAGAAATAATACCTGCTGTGCTGGGCAATCCCATCAGAAAGTCCTTCTAGTAGGTGATACAGAGACTTGGAAAAAAGCTCCACCATCATCTATGTGTTCACCAGGGCCTGTGATAGCAAAACAGTTGGGGAATAGCTGCAAGCCATGAGGTGCTCTGTGTGGAGGGTTCATCTCTGATACTTTCCTGATCCCATTAGTGTGCCTGGACTAGTGTAGGAGGAGAACTGGCAAGTCAGCAGTAAATTTTCACTGAAGGCAGGACTCCGCAGATTGGCTTTTTGGCCAGCAGCTCTGTGGTGATTTGGAAATCTGGGATCTATGCATGCATGGGTTATTGGTATTCCTAGTGAAGTTTCCCAGCCCAAAATAATGCTGATGGGAGTTATTGCAGTTTTTGATGGATAGCATAGGTTTCTGCTCATCACTGCCTCTGAAAGCATCCTGGAGTTGTGACAGGGCCAAAGTGTGGTGTGTAAGTTCTCCTGAGCTCCAGCTTGTGTGGTCTGAGTCCTGTTGTGCTGAGTATTTGCTCACTTCTTTAAAAGCAGAGACTGACATCTCCTATAGACCAAGATCTGCATGGTATTGGTCATTTTTTCCAAACTGAATCCAGTGACTGGGTAATTAAACTGCTGTGTAACACAACAGCTGTCAGCCTGGTGTCATTAATCTACCTGTTTTCACATGGAGCCTAGACCTATTAAGAGTTCTGTGCTTAAAAGTAAGAAGCCTTAGCTTTTACAGAGAAAAGTTAACACTCGGGCTTGGTAGCTAAAAGGCTTGGCCTCCTTAACCTGCCAAAAATATCTCATTAGTCAGTTTTCCCGTATTGCTGTGATAACTCTTTATTGTTTGTGGATTAGAGGGTTTCCTCAGGAACTGTGTTCTTCCAGAGATTGCCAAAAGGGTATTGCTTGCTGTGTGAATAAAGAGAGTGCTCAGTGGGAGTGGGGCAATATCAAATGTGCCCACAGAGGTACTCCTGAACCCTCACTGCAAACATTAGCAGAAGGACAGGTGCATAATCACCTTGTTGAAAATACAATTGAAATAACTATGCACTGTTGAACGGTTTGGCTTTCAGCTCCTGCAGGCGATTCGGGCTCCCTTTGAGCCTTTGTGTCATAAAGGAAGGGCCCCTGCGTTCCCACAGAGTATTTGGCTGCATTGCAACAAACTTGGTTACTGATGCCCAGGCCTACTTTGATTGATGCACAGATCAAATGACTGTTGGGAGTGGCTTTTGGGGTGACGTCCCACGTACAATGATGTCAGCAAAAGATTTTAAAAAATTCAGGTGTGGCATAATCTGCCAATTAAACTGATTAGTGCTCTGGCTGAGTCCTGAGAAGGAGCTCTGACTACAGCCCTGCTTTTTGAAGTCTTTTATGTAGTGCCTTTGGCTCACCTTGTATGGGACTTTTACCTAGTACCTTCAGTGCAGGGTGCTGTAAATTGAGGTAGGACACCATACGGAGGGCTATGCTAGCTTGCTTGCTGTCAGGGGAAATCTGATACTGGCTCACAAATGTCCCTGACTGCTTGGAAGCTGTGACACTGGAAGAGGTCCTGCGACTCCGGTGGGATCGGGATGGAGTGCATCGCTGCTCTGTTGGCAGAAGTGAAAGCTAGCCAGGAGGCAATGCAGGCTGGGCAGAAGGCACTAAAGCATGATGTGGAAACATCTCAGAAGGAAATCAGAACGGTGTTAGCATTGCAGAGGAGCCAGCAACAGGTGAAAGAAGATCTCAAAGCAGAGATGAAGTCCAGTCATTTGGATATAAGAACTGTGCTTGAGGAAATCCAGCGAGTAAGAGAAGAAATGGAAGCTCGATTAAATACTCAGGCTGATCTAGTCTTACTGATCAAAGAAGTGAGCACCAATTTAACATGTGTAGACAAGGCTTTCCAGAAAATGGAGGAGAGGCAGAAAGTTTTTACCAGCCTGCATCTTCCCACGAGAGAAAATGTTGAGCAAGGATTTTTCTTTGAAAAATGCTTACACCAGACGCACATGGGTTTTGAAAGACCTGTGGAAACTAACAATTTGGATGAGGAATTTGAAAACAAGGTGCTTGGGGGTAAGACAATTGTGATTGTAAGTGTGGCGAGAGAAGTGAGGTTGTTTCTACTTGTGCTTGTCAAGAAATTATTTTGAATGCTTTTAAGAAATGTAAATTTTTTTAGAAACTGAATCTCTTGCTTAAAATAATTTCTAGTTAATGTAGATACTACTACACATACCTTCCTAGTACATAATATGCAAAGGAAGACTTTGATTTGGTTCTGCAAACCAAAAAAGTGTGTTATAGATTTTTTTGGTAATACAGCAACAATGCACAAAATAGGGAGGCTCATGAAACCAGCAGCACAACACAAGCTCTGACATAGCCAGCCAGACAAATACTATGCCAAGTACTGGGCAGAACCCCAGAACCTAAATGTAACTTTATGGAACACACCCTGCATACTGACAGTTGTGTATTTCTGGCTTCTGAACAGCTATTAACTAGAGAAGCTGTGTGTGGGAAACAGTTTGCTTCATGGAGAAGCTGGGAATGGGTTTAATGCTCTCCCCGGTGAACTAGTCGGCTGCTGTGCCATCTGTATAATGATGTAGAGGGAGTGAGAGGATTTGTGGACCTTTTCCAAGATCCAAATCAAATCTTCTGTGAATGATTCAGTGATCAAAAGGTTTAGTCTTTGCAAAATCACTGCTATTTTTTTTTTCTTTACTGGTATGAAGGATAGGACATTAGATGGTAATTCTGTCCAGTAACTGTACTACATGCAGTACTTGAAAATTTGATTTTCAGTCTTCCTGATATGAGCTTTTCAACTCCATTGGGTAAAGTGGTTTTGAGCCTGTTAGAGAGGAGTCCAGAACCTAATTTAAAGGCGGAAATTGTTCTGCTTTACAAGTCTGACTGTATAGAGGTGGCAGGTGAACAGGCCAAAGTGAGAAGGAATTGGGCTGTTAATCAATACTGTCTTTAAATTAGACTCTGGCATTGATGTGGTGGTATCAGTAATCAGACTCACGATGCTTTTGTCTTAGTGAAAGCATGGCTTTTGTTTTGACACCACAGCATGCCTTCTGTGCAAATCTGGAAACGATCTGTCATTGCCCAGAGGTACGGAGGCCATAAATAAACATCGTAGTGTCAGTGGTGTTAATCTGTAGAGGGAGTTCATGCTACAGAGGGTTCATGCTTTTCAGCATTTGAAGTGGCTGTGTACAGCACATGTTTATGATAAAACTGCCAACAGGAATGTCACTGAGTTTCACTTCATGCATGTTTTTTGTTCAGCTTTTTCTAGTATAATGTCAAGGGCTGGCTTGGTTGGATGCTTGAATGAGCTTCTTGGAAAATACTTGATGGTCTGGGCAGCAGGATAAAAGCAGTGGTATGAAACTGACAAAGTGATAAGGGCTGGCTGAACTCTGGGAGCAGTGGATATTTGGAGCCCTTTGTCATTTCTGGTTAGCTGCTGTATCACTGTATTAAATGAAATTTCTTCATTAGGTAACTAACTGTGTGATGTATTTTTTCCCAGAGTAAAAATTGTCTGCAAACATTTGTTCAGGTTTAACACAGCTCTGTCAGGGTCCTAGAAATGGTTGTAAAATGACATTAGCATCTGCATCAGTGAATTTATCCAGTACTCTTACATCAAGAATAATGTTCTAGTTCTCTATTTTTCATAAGTGGAGCATTCAGGAAGGGAGGTGGAATATCTGAGAGAGTAGGAGTATGTAAGCCAGTATGGAAGGGAAGAACTGCCTGTACATGTTTATTCTCTGGTCTCTGGTCTTTTTTAAACTCTTTTCTTGATTATTATCTCTTTTGATTTTTGAAGAAGCTTCAGAAGGTAATGAGTAGTTTCCTACACACAGTATTGTCCATAAGATTGCTGAAAATTTGGCATGGTTGCTCTCAGATGTGAACTGGCATTTGTGTAAAAATGTCTACTGAAAAGAAGTTGTTATGTCTGCACAATGAGAAAAGAAGTGGTCATGTAAGTTAAATGGTGGTAAAAATAACCAGAACTGGCAGCCAAGCTCGATCCTTTTGTCATACAAATTTGTATTTTGATTTGAGTTGATATAGCTCTGCTATAAAACTGCATATGTAAAATGGTGTGTTTCTAATTGAAAATACACCCTTTAACAGTCTGCATCTCTGAGCAGAGGTACAGGGAAATCAAACCAGGTGCTTGGGATTCAGAAAGGATTGAGTCTTGTTGGTTAGTTTGTCGCCTGTTTTTTCTGCATATTCCTATTTTTCTTTTCTCCAGATCTCACCTCTCAGGTTTTTTCACTCTATCATGAAGAAATCTTGTTAAGTTGAAACTGTACAAAGTAATCTGATTAGATGTCTTCATTAAATTGCCAGGGGATATTTATCTATTGCATCAGCCTTTTATTGCAAAAGTGTTTGCTCATTCCCTTTGTGATCAAGGGGGGAAGACTGGCCCTATCTGCACAGCAGTACTGTACTCCCTTTCTAGTCTGAAGGCAGCAGAGAAATCTGTAACCTATACAGTGTTTACGAGTCGAGCGCTGGTTTATGTAATCGGGAAACCTCTGACATGAGATGATTGTGTACTGTGAAAGCATTGAAGTTGCCACATAAGTAAGATTATTAAATCAACAATGTAATTTCAGGACTGTGAATATATATTGAAATATATTACATTTTAGAGTTTTTTTTAAAGTCTTATCCTTGTGAAAATTGCTAGCACTAAGAAATGCTGCAAGACCTCTAGTTAATAAAGCTCAGGCCTGAGCTGCAGTGAGGGGAGTTTTTACTTAAATTAAAATTTTAGAAGGAAAAAACAACGAAGGAAATGTAGAGACAATAGTTTTGTATTCAGCAGTACTTTAGAGTGCAGGAAATACGAAATCCATGTTGCACACAAAAGTGGACAACTTATGTTAGAAATAAGGTACTGAATAGGTAGGATGACAGAGATCTTGCCTATTATAAAAGTATTTGTTCAAAGCACAGTGTGAAGAGTATGCTGAAAAGTGTGCCACAGAATACACGAAGATGAATTCATGAAGGTGAAGTGCAAAACACTGTATCCAAGGTTATGGTGTTAGAAATTAACAGATTGATAGTGTCTGCTCTGCAGTGCTACTAAAATAACCCTTTCTCCCAGTTAGTATTTCAGCAAGTGTTTGTAGGAATTTATAACTACTTTTGTTTGCACCTGTCCTTTACATTTTGGTGAGATTTCAGCATGAAATGCATAGTAATTAGTTGTTGTTGTTGTCGTCTTAGTTGACAAGGGCAAGCAGCGGAGTCCCAAGAGCACAGGCGTACGGACTCAAGCCTCCACAGATGCACGTTCACCTGGCACAAAAGCAACTGAGCTGACACAATACAAAACAAAATGTGAGACCCAAAGTGGAATTATCCTGCAGCTGAAAAAATGCCTGACGTCCAGCAACCAGAAGTTTGAAGCATTAACAGTTGTCATCCAGCACCTGCAGTCTGAGGTAAAAACTCATAGCTCATCAATTTTGGCTTTAATTTTTTGAACTCTTCTCAGCAAGGGCTTCAGAAAATATTGATACACTAATACTAAATTTTGTGTTTCCATTCCAGTGGTTTTTTGTTTTCCTGTGGAGGTTATGCTTCTGGCATTAGTTGGATAGAAAAAAAATCAAACCCATGACACTGGGCTTTATGGCCTCTGCAGCTTCACATGCTGTTTAAAAGAGTTTTTAAATGTGATTAGTCAGAGAGTCCTTCAGGACTGAGTAGCTTCCCAAGTATGTACTTCAAGTTCTGCCCCTGTAGGAAAGACTAGTTTCAACAGATAATCTATGTGACCTTGCTTTGTTACCTGACGTTGGATGGAAAAATATTTAAGGGGTGGATATGTTTTTGAGCTACTCAGAATAAAGTCTGAGTTGTTACAGTTTTATTTATTGAATCCTGCATTGCTGTTAGTGTCTTAAAATTATTAATAAAAATAAAGAAATGCACCTGAAATTATAGAGTAGAATTAATCTGATGTGGTTTAATCTTTTCCAGTCTGTTTGAAATATGTAATGACCTAATCAGTTTGATACTACACTAGAAACTGTTGGTTTGGTTTGAAAAATTTTGAGAAAAGAAAAATCTGAAGTCAAGGAAATTATAACAGTTATGAATTTATACTGCACAACTGATGCAGGCTTTAATAGTCATTTCTCTTGCATTTGTAACTAATGTTCTAAGATTGCTATCAATTTCATTTCAACTCTCCTGCTACATGGTGATTTTACAGTCTGGTACACAAAAAAGCACTAAATTGTCTTAGTATGCTGACAGAAATGTAGCATTCTCATGTGATAATATCTGCTTGCTTTCATTTAATCTAAAAAATTTGCATTTATCTCCTAGTCTGGTTCAGCTCTAAGAGAAGTGGCTCTTAGCCAGTTTTCTGGGATTGGTTTGGATGAGATATTTAAACTCCTGGTTGGAACACCTTTCTCTGTCTAAGGAACTAGTTTGAGATCTTCAAAGCAATTTGATACAGGATTTTTGGATGCCTGTCATCTAAAATGATACTGTGAAATTTATAAGTGAAATGCTCACTGCTAAACTTCTGTGCAGTCTTCTAATTACTGTAGAATAAGCACACTGATGTTTTTGGTAACTCTTACAATTAAGTGTCTTGGCTTAGTTTCTTCTCTCAAATATTTTGTATTGCAACATTTTAAAATTTTCAAATGCATTATAAATACCATGTTTAGTGAGAAGAAGCACATCATACTAATTTGCTTTTTTCAGGCTACTTTTCAGGTTGCTCTAGCATAAATATGGGGTTTTTTTAAGAATAATGCGGGCTTTAGTTAAGGAAAAAGTGATGTTGAAGATGGAGGGAAGAGAGAACTGCATAGAAGAAATTAGTGATTTTGCTCCTTATCCCTCTTCGTTAGTCTTTTGCAGATGGAAAGAAAAAAATCTCTGTCAAATTTTATAAAGTTAGTAATCTTGGACGGTTAAGTCTGAGCATATGAAATTGAGCTAGATATGACACACTGATGTATTTTCATACCAGTTACTGATTTTGAGGTTGCTCTCTCCTTTCCTGGGATAAGACAATACTGGCTGAAGACTCACTGCCTTACTCTTGTGGAAATACCATAGGGATGAGTAGGACTCTTCCGCCATGGTGCAATAAGGAATACTTAAAATCTGTTCATTAGCTGGGGGAAACAGCTGATGGATTTCACTGTTTTAGGGAACACTGTGAAGAGTAGTTCCACGGTTATCGTTTGTGTTTTTTCCTTTAGGGTGAGGAGTGGAGTTTGGTATAGCTTACAATCTTAGCTGGCCGTATGATTATTTGTGTGAGGTATCCCTTGGGGACCCCTTTGATGTAGTTTTCAAACTCTGGATAAACTCAGGGAGAAACTTCAAGTTAGGCTTTAACTCATGAGGTAGGGTCTCATAGGTTAACTACTGCAGAGCCAACTGAAAGTAGCTTCAGCTTCTCTGGTTTAAAAAAAAAGATTAAAAAAATTATGCTTAGCTAATTACATGAGGAACAAAGCTATGCTTCCATTCTTCCCACTAGAGCAAGTGTGAAGTGACACAATGCAGCCTAAGAAACAGCGTGCTGGAACCAGAGGGAGGACCTGCTCTGGACTCCTCTGGTGCTGCTCTGTCCCTAAGAAGACTGATTCAGCCTGCCACTACCAGAAAGCTAAACCAGCCAAAGAGCATTTCTCACCCAGGTGGTGACGTGGACTGTCCTAATGCATGATCAGAGCCAGTGTGAGGGTGAGATGGGGTGAAGGACAGGCTGCCTGGCCAAATGGAGTGAAGTCCTGGAGTGAGCACTTGGGTCACTTCAGGGCTGGGCAGCCCAGCCTGGGCCTCTTGGCAAAATCTGCTGTGGCCTCTCCTGCTTTCCCTCCCAAGCTGGAGTTACTGGGATGTGATTTGGCTGTTAGAATTTTTTGGTTTTACTGTCGTGTTTTCTTTTTTCCCCCCACCAAGAGTTCCCAATGTATTTCTGCACAAAAGTTTAAAGTTGTTTCTTATGAGCTCATTTGGAGTGGAATATAGCTGCAAACAAAATCAGGACTTGCTGGCAGTGATTTCTGTCAAAAATGCAGCTAGCCCATCTGGAGTAAGGTTGACAGGCTGCTGTCAAAGGGTTAAATGGGATTGAGCAATGCTGCTCTGCTGTTTCTAGCTGAGCAGGAATCTCAAAAAACCCTGAGCTCGAACCTGTTTGTTGCAAGCGTTACCTTGGAGCTGTCAATAGTAACAGCTGCCTCTGATAAAACCTTCCCACTCGATCTGTTGGTGTTTCTTCAGGGAGGCTGGGGAGGGTGTCTATGCTCAGCTACCTCTACCAAGACACGTCTGAGTTTAAAAATCCTAGAAACCTGATTTCTACCTCACAGGAGCTATTGTTGCACTGGGTTAATGCTAGATGGAAGACCTCTTGGCATCCAGAGTATTTGATGGCAATGAACAGCGTGGCTGATGGGAACACTGAGTTTTTCCATTGTTGGACAGCTGTGTGCGCGCTGGCAGTGATAGGAACACATATTAAACTGCGCACTAATCACAAAAGCAAGTTGAGTCTTTCTAGAGTACTGTGCTTCCCCTGATCCCCTGGTAATTCCTGTTACTTAATGACTACTTTCCTGTTTTTTTAAGTTCGAACAAGAAATGAAAAGTGGTAGTACAGAGGAAATGGTGAAATTGGCCATTTACAATAAGCACATGAAGTGCCAAGGAAAGCCGTTTGCCATTAACCTTCAACTGCATTGAGCTCTAAAATTTGCACTACTGCATTTGAGTTGATCCTTTTAACTTCCTCTAGTATTCATTTTGAATTTATTTCTTGTCCCTTCAGTAAGGGGTATGTTCACAGAGGCTTTAAATATGTGGTTGGCATGTCTGTGATAAGTCAGGCTGGGGCTGCCACTCTTGCAGCCCTCCCCTCTCTTCCCTAGCCCTCATGTATGCTTGGGCTTCTTTGGGAAGCCAGTTCAGGCATTTAGTCAGGAAAGGGGAAAAAAATATTCTGGGTCTAGTTTTACAGGTCTGTCCATGTCGAAAGTGTTTTGGGTATGTCCGCATGCAGTGGTTCACTGTGGGGAGGAGTGGAAGAGAAGAGCCACCAGTGCTGGGCTGGGGTGGGAATGTGTGCCTGAGAGGTCTGCAGCTGTGGCTAGGAGCCAGATGCTTCCTTGGGAAGCAAAAAACCCCAATACATCACCAGCTGATGAGGCTGAGGCTGTAGCAACTTCTTTCTGAGCCTCTACTTCTTGCCTCCTGAGAGGTGTTCAACCCCTTCCCCTGCCTCAGGGCTGTCCCCCAAAAACAAGCTGCTGTGTGAGCCCTGCAGCTGCGCTGGTCAAACCTCCAACTCACTGCTGTGTATAAACTCTGACATCTTTGGGAGAGGAGGGTAGTTGTTTTAGCAGCATGGTACTAGCTTGGTTTTAAATCTAGTTTTAAATGTGTCTGTCTAAGGCAGATTTAGCTGTCAAAGGAAAGGGTAGTATGTAGTTAGAATGGCTTTGTAACTGTTCAAAGTGTGAATTGACAGATACTTCATCTCATTTTAGTGCATAAACTGCCACATTCAGAACTACTACCCAAGCTGTTTAAAAAAACTTTGGATGGTAAAATGTTTAATTATTATGAATACCCATTTTCATTCTTCTAGTTTAATAAATGAACCCAACCAAGCATCTCAGTAATTATCTACATATTCTGCTCTAGAAATGGGCTTCAAATATGTATCTGTGAAACAGGATACCCTAGAGATGAAAAGAAACTCAGTTTCACTGTTGTGCTTTTCTGGGTATGGTTATGGGAAGACTGCTATTTACAGTTCAGACTTGAGAATGTTGTGGTGCCATCTTTAAGAAGTTTCCTTAGAGGAGGAAAAGGCTATTTGAGAGGCTATAGAGCCTTGGCAATAATATGTGGATAACACTAATTGTGGATGTGACACAGGAAACAACATGAGGAATGTACTAGAAATTGCGTGGCTTAGCAGGCTTCAGTATTTCTAGGTGGAAATAGAAATTAACCATTAGTATATGACCTGTTGTAACTGGCATTTCCTGACATGTGCGTGACTCTAAGAGTTGAGATACTAGCTTCCTTGGGAACTTAGCAGTTTAAAATGGGGTTTTTTCCATTTTGGAATATGTGAATACATGCATCAGAAATGTTTGTCCTGGCCTTTGTGGAAGTTCAGCAGAAAATGTTTATATTTATCAAATGAGAAACACATATCTAGGTTAAGGAGCAGAAGTACACATTGCATCACTGAACCCCAAGAGTTTTGGAACAGTCATATCTTTTGACCTAAAAGTCCTGTTGTTTAGAGCAGCTGTCATTGAGTAAAATTTTTAGTTTTGATTTTCTAGAACCTAACATCAAACTTGGCCAGTTTTCATTACGGTTTTCATACCAGCTATATCTGGCTTCCCAAAACATGGACATAACTTTTTACAAGAGAGACTAAGGGCATGTAATTGAGATAATTTTTGTGCTTCTTTACTTAAAAAAGAAAAAAAAGAAAAAAAAAGAAAAAGGAAAAATCACTTAAAAGTCAAAATGTAATATTCTGAATTTGAGGAATGCAAATATTTTCTTTTTTGTAACAGAGAGTATTTGAGTAATAACACAGTAGCTTCCCCTTGTAGAGCAAACCTAGGCTCTGGCAGCCTGTGTCTGACAGGTAGCAACTGGAAAGCAAGGAAGTTTCATATGATTCTCAATGTCTCTATAAAACGTGGTGTGAATGAACAAGAATGTTTTTGGCAACAGATTGAAGATTTGTGAGCTCTAACATCCAGAATAACATTTTAATCCATTAATTACTATGAAACTAGGCTCTGGTGGAAATAAATTTTTAGAAGATGTGTCAGTTAAGCAATTTATTTGGTACACCTGGATATTCAGAATGGGTTATAGCCAAAGAGAATTGGGAGTCCTGTCCTATAGCTACTCCTAGCAAAAGGTGTCTTGGAAAAAGACACCCTTGACTGAAACAAACTTGGTATTTCTGGCAACCAGTGTTGCTTTCCACAAAGAACCTGATTTTCATGACTACCTTGTTGTTTCTTGTAATTACCTTTTTTCAAGAAGCTGCAGAATTCATGACAGTAGCAAAATAGAGATATCTATTGCTAAGTTTAAGGGAGCAGTTAGTGGAAGAAAGAAAGCAACATGTTTCAATCTTGTTTCCCTGTTGATTTGTACTACCTTTTCATGTGAGATTCTAAATAGTCTTAAAAATTAAATTAAGAAAATAGTGTAATATTATGCTCAAACATAGGCTCCTATTACAACGTTTTGAATAACTTTATAATGGTAATAACAGTTTTATAGGCGTGAGAACTTAAGTTGTGATGGTATAACGTGTCAGAGTTGCATGGTATCTGGTGGGGACTGTGTCATATTCAGATGAGCTGGACTGAGGCAGAAAGCTTTAGAAAATACTGAGAAATAAGTAATTGCTTAGATGAGGTAAACTTAGTTTTTATGAGATTGGAGTTTCTACAGGTAAGGAAGGAGTCATTCTATGTGAGAAGTAAGAACTAATATTAGCGTTCAGAAACCCTGTAAATTAGCAAACAGGCTGTTATAGAAAGGTAAAATAGCCAATATTATTACATCTGGACTTATCTTTGCAGGACTGTTGCATGAAGGTGGACATGACTTTTAAATGGGAGAACAAAGATCCCTGCGAGCCTAAGGTCCTACATAAAGCTTGCAAAAGCATAAAGAGCCCGCAAGTAAATGTGTTAAATACATAGTGACTCATAGGAATCCTGTTTGGCTGGTTCTCTGCATTTGTGTTTCATACACTAAACATTGGGGCAAAAACATCTGATTCTCCATAGCTAGTAGATAAAAGAAGTAAAATATTAGAAATCACAGTGAATCTCTATTAGCTAATCATGTAAGTGTTGTAGTCTGAGTCTTAATTCTGCTTGAAGTAATGTCGAGGTGAAAACTGATGGCATATTTCATTTGGTAAGAACACAGTGCACAGCACAAATGAGGCCAAGAATAAATTAGAAGTATTCATTTCACTGTATATTTATTGATTGGAGATGGTTAATGACGTTTTTATTTTATCACAGTAATAGTCTGCTGCTCCTTTCAAAAACATGCATGGAGCACAGAGTGTAGATCCTGTTTGTTGTACTGCTTCCTTGGCTCATTTCTTTAGCTTGCTTTTGCATCAAGGATGCAGAGGAAATGACATTGCAAGGGGGTTTTAAGTGAGGTACAGAGTAGGTGAGTTTAAAAGAAATCAATTTCTAAAATTGCTAATATCTAATGAGAATATTTACTTAGAGGATTGGATTTTGCAAGGAAGGAAGGAACAGGGACAGGTAGAAATACTTTGGTATAAGGACCAAAATCATCAAGTCAAATGTCATACTGCAAAGCGGATGTGAATGGCCCTTTTGTTGCCCCTTCATACAGCCCTCCAGGCTGTAGCTGATGACACGAGTGAGTGACTGGCATTTATGCAAAGATGTGACTCAATTTCTACATTACAGCCAATGATGATGATCATTTTTTATGAGTGGAGCAGCAGAAGGATGGAGTAGACATAAATTTCTAATACTTTGTACCCAAGAAGAATATCTCCTTGGATGAGAAAGACATTCTGTAGACAACTGAGACTGTACCAGTATTAAAAAATATTTAAATTACAATCTTTTTTTCCATACAACCTAAGCACATCTCCAGTAGGGTCTAAACATACATGTTGCAGAAGTGCTTGTAAATGTACTGATTTATTAAAACTGCAATGTTTTTTAAATGCTCATGATTTCTCTCTAAGTTAATTTTAGGAGTAAGTGCTTGTGGTTTGGTTTGACAGTAAATGGCTTACAAAAACCAGGGTCTTCTTTCCAAGAATAAAATTAATTTGGCCCTGTATATGATAGTAAAACACATTTAAGTGCTTCTGTTCTTTGCATTGATTAATTTGTTTTATGCACTCTGAACAAAGTTTATTTAGTCTGTTATAATAAAATGCTTTTTGAAAAAAGCATTGCAATGCTTTTATATTTAACACTTAATTTTCTACTCCTTTAAGTCTTGAAATTACTTGCTTGCAGAGTGTATTGCTGATGAAAACTAGAAGGCTGATTACAGCCTGCGCACGACGGAGGGCTTGGTATTGGCATTGTCAGAGCCCTTCTCCACCTTCCCTGGGCAGGGACCATGTTGCATCCCAGCACCGAGATGAACATTCCAGTACAGCTACTCCATTTGTGTTGTGGGAAAATTCCCACAACATGGCCTAATTCCCTGGGGTATTTCATGGCCTAGAAGTGAGTTGGTATCTCTTCCTTTGCAACATACCAGTGCTTTCCAGATTTTAGTTTCAGCAATCTATAATGTTTCTGAAGAATCTACTGTTGGGGTAGACTAGGCAACTGTGGCACATGGCTTATCACATAGGTATCAGTGTTATATAGCTGCTTGAAATTTAAAAAGAAAACAATTACTGTATTTTGGTATGCAAATGTGAACTTTTCATTATTGGTTCTTGTGAATTTTTCTTTCTTTAATACAGCTCCAAAAGAGTACATATTTAGTTTCCCAAAGGAGTGTGCTTGTTTAAAATGTGAACTGTGATGTGTGGATAATTATTACCAGATTGGGCAGTGTTAGCTTGTTTGGACACACATACTTGAAACCCGTTTTCTGCCGTGATATGCTTTTTTATATTGAGTAACTCTTGAAGGACTTGCAGCTCTTAACATGAAGGGAAAACTTGCAAAAGGTAATTAGGACTTTTTGACCAGGCACAGCCTATCTGAGGCTCTCAAAGGCTTGATTTGCAGGCAGAGCATGGGGCTCCTACACCAGCATCACCCCACCTGGCCAGGAGCGGGAGTATGCTAGGAAAGGTGGAATGGTTGGTCTGGCTAGTTGCACATCCTCTCAAGGAAATACAAAGTTGCCAGTTTGCTGTAAAACTTCATGCTCTTGTATTTTGGTCTGCAAAGCTGCTGTGGGATACTTGAGGATACACCTGGAATACACCTATTCCAGCTTGAGAACAGCTCAGAACCTGACATGTTGGAGGTAACTTGGGTCTGTCTTATGTGAAGATTTGGTATAGGCACGTAGCCAGGAAGGTTGTTTGTTTGTGTGCTTGGTACAAATATCCCTCTTGTTCATTCTGGAGTGTGGACTTTTGTAGAGCTTCCTGCCTTTAAAGCAGAGCAATGGAAACTGTTCAGACAGTGGTATGTCCTCACCTTTGTTTGTATCTAAAATGACCCTAGGTCTGTTTGAATCTCAAGCTGTAGCAAAAACAGCTAGTTGCCAGGAAAAATACTCTTAGCCCATAATTGGGCTGCGTAACTGCCAACAAAACAAACATGAATGACAAACTTTGTAATTTATTCAATTCATGACTTGGTAGTTTTTGTCATCTTGAAGCTGTTGTGTTCTTTAACCTTCTACCTTAGATCTCATGTTCCCAGGTGTCCTTGCTGTGGGGCATATGTCTACCCAAACTTATCAAATTTTCAAAACATGAAGGATTTTTTAACTGGCTAATCTTTCTCAGAACAAGAAATGTCCAAGTCTCCTTCATTATGCTGAGAACTTTTTTGTAGCATTCAGTGGCAGAGTTGCACCGCCCTAATATTGCCTGTGGCAAACTTTTTATCCCTAAAAGGATCTTGTTCTTGTTCTTATTCCTTCCTATAGCTTCCATGTGTGTGGCAGGGGGAATGTTTTGGTTAAAGCGCAACCTACAATAGATTCTTCATAAATAAGAAAAAAACCAGGTACCAGATAATCTACCTGATCTTCACATGAATTCATAAATAGTACCAGAAGAAATTGTAATGGGGTATGAAGATCCTTCGTGAGTGTCTGACAACTAAAGGATGAGGATGATCCTTATTGCTGGATTTATCTTGAAAACAGTGCCAAAATTGCTCGATCCTGTATGCTCCGACTTGGTTCTGCTCTTCCAATTTCTGGTATTGATTTTTCAACCAGAATCTTGTTACGCATAAACTAGAAGGTTGATGGATATTTCAGCCCAAAGCATATGCATACCTGTCTTTAAATTAAATACTGAAGATAGGCCCTTACTGGATTATTCAAGTGCTTTTGGTATTTTACTGCATTTAGACTTCAGATTTGGGAAACTTTCGTGTTTTCTTTGGGAAACCCCCATACCTGGAGCTTCAGTTCTCTCAGAACTTAGATAAAAGTGTTCTAAGTTAACTGCTAGTCAGTCTGACTACTTCATGAGGCTTCTTATCCATATGAGCAACTTAGTCTTCTAATTTTAGGCTGGCAGTTTTTTTCTGGGTGTATTCATTAGCAGGAGGTGATGATACAAATCTGTCTGGATTTCTTGGATTTGTGAAACTATGAATGGGCAAGCTGAACCGAGGCAACAAGTTAAAAAAATATCAGTAAAAAGCAACAGGGCTTAGGAGCAGCAAGATACATGAAAAAGATTACTAAGGCAGTGTTACTCGATTTTGTTTTGGATTTTTAGTCTCAGCCTCTTGTTAGTCCTTAGTATATGCTGATCACACATGCCCTTTTCTTATCAAATTTCGTTAACTGAAAGGCAATACAAAATGTGTAGACCACGAAGAAGCCCCTTTGGAAATACTGAACAAAAATGTTAGCACGTCCAAAAGGTCTGCAGCATGGTCCAGCCACTAGGGAGAATTTGAGATGTTTTACTGACAGAGTGGGCTGGAAGAAGGCAGGTTGTGTGCAAGGATGCAGCTCAAATAACTCGCAGCAGCATTCCCATTTTCATCAGCAGATGCTGTGTCCATAGTGGGAACACTGGCATTGAACTGGAGCGAGATGACTCATCTCTCCTTCCTGAGCAGAGAAGCAGGGAAGAGCAGGGCAAGTCCTTTCAATAACTGAGCTCTCCGCTCTCCTGAGAATTTACTGGGGAGGGTGAGGCGTGGCTTTCAATCTTAGCCCGCTGACACTGTAAAAAGCGTCTAAGTGCTTAATATAAAACTGCAACACAGCTACTTAATAGCCCTACCAAAAGTGTAAAGTGTCCAAATAACTGTTAGGACTGCTTAAATCGCGTGATTAAAAGGGAATCTTTCTCATACAAGGTCAAAAATATAAATATTTCTAATAAAGGGCTGTCAGTTTCTTCTAACCAGCCTCTACAGCTGCATAATAATTTCCTAAAACTTGCAAAGGAGTATGCAGCATAAAAATTACTCATTTTGATTAGTCTTGTATCAGACCTTAACACATGACAGGGTTTTGGGTGCTCATTCTCTAGTTTTTCTTAAGAATGGTGTATTTTACTGCTTTATTTGTTCTGCAGGCATGCAGTGAGTATTCCCTACCTCCGGAACAGGGGGCTCTTAAGATGTAAGCCTGTGGTCAGGCTGCAGTGAGAGTGACCAAGGGCAAAGGGGGAATTTGCTGTAAAGGTGATGTTTTCCCTGGGGAGAACCAGCTGTAGGTGTGGCTCGACCAGTCTGCAAATCCATCTGCTGTGCTCAGTTGTGGACAAATCTATGATTTTTGGGCCAGTGCATTTTTTTTCTCTTTTCCCTAATGTATCCTAGCTAAAGGAAAAGCATGCAAAACGAGTTTCAAGCTTTTTGCATGCACCAGGGCTATAAACATAAGCCTGGGCATTGACAGCAGTAAAGCTGCTGTATCTGTGGCTCTCCCATTCAGCTTAGGCCTCCTGTGGCTTATTTTTGCATCAACAAATTAAGTGTGAAAGCAGCGTACAGCAAGCTCGAAACAGCTAAAAATAAGCTCGGTTATCTGCAGAGAAGGGCAGTGTTCCCTCAGTGATCCCGGCTGCCGTCGGAGCAAGTGGAGATCGATCGATCTAATGTCTGGGCTCGCCTTTCATAAAAGAAGGGCTGTGGCTTTAAGTAATCGCTGGCTGCTTGTGCCAATTGCAGAAGCTGCAGTATCTGCCGCTGTCGGGAGCGCTGGGCGCGGAAGCAGGATAACCTGCGGAGGCAAGGTCCAGCCTTGCCGCTCGGCCCTGGCCAGACCCTGCCCGGCTCGGTGGTGCCGCCGCCACCCTCGCGTCGCCGATGAGGGCCGGGGGG
>WEIT01004648.1:2602-14080 GCA_013389985.1 Dryoscopus gambensis | reverse complement strand
CAGCACTAGGAAGGACAAGAGTTGCTTTCTGAATACATGTATTATAATTACCAACTAGAAAGTGCATCTCTCTTAAGGTGCAGTGTAACAGCCACTTCTTAAGGTACCCTTCTTTCAGGGTAAATACATTGATGCCCTAAATCTGCAAAGTGACTGATTCAATAAGTGCAAATATAGTACAACTTTTTTAAAGTTCAGAAATATCTTTGTCCCTTCTTTTTAAACTACTAATCTCCCCCTTTCATTCTTTCCTAAGTAAAAAGCAACCTACTATGTAAAAAAACCCCACACTTATTTTAGATATTATCCTCCCATAATTTTCCGCTCAAGAAAATTTGTGCAGTGTCAAATGACGTACCTAATAAAGTCTGTATTTGAAAATAGAATTAGTTCTATATAGTACCCCATTAAAGCACACATACCTATGAAAATTTATCACATAGTAATTATGCTTAAATGGTGTTAATCTCAGTATACCCCCCAAAAACATGTTATCAACCAGGAATAATAATAATCTGAAACCAGAGGGCTGATAATGGAACACTATCAATGTACTTGGGGCTTTGTGATGGTAACTTTCAAAGAGTCTGTCAATAGAAACATTTAATACCAGCATTTTGGTATATCCGGAATTATGAGTAACACTTAACTTTTAACATACCCAGGCTCATTAGTTCAACAGGACAGTTCAAGAAGCATGGCAGCCTATTCATGTAAGGGCGAACTGCCAGGGCATCAGTTTTTAAGATGAACCATAGTACATTATTCTCACCACAGAAGTCTTCTTGTATGTTAATTTTTTTTGGAATACAATAATAATTTAAAATGTATTCATAGACATATTTATACAAAACTTTAGAATTTACAAGTAATATAACCCTTATTGTAAATAGGATTGTTTCAGAGAAACTGCTGCCATCAGTCGTCTTCTCAGCTAACAGATGTTTATTCTATGTTACAGTTACTCATTAAAAGCAGAGTGGGGACTTAGAGTGTATTTTGTATACCTAACATGAAAATTGGGCAGGATTTTTCAGAAATACCTTCAGAAATTATTCTAGGTACTTCAATTTTCCAGATATTCAGGGGAGACATTTTTTTAAAGTCTTGTTGGACAGGCACTTCAGACTCCAGCGTTATTAATCACTTGGGGAAAACCTCAGCTAATCGATCATATGCTATAAATGGAGTTGGTGCCCTGCTGTTTGTGTTTCAGGCCTGTTGAGGGATCTGGCATAACTGTACATTAGGGATTTTTGAAGTGTGTACATGAGTTACTGGCAAGCAAAGAAGGTACAATAGGGAAAAGTAATGTGGGGCAAGCATTAAAATCCAATTACATTAAATCAGTATATTTCACTGTTGATGAGCACCAGTTCTGTTTCCTATCCTGTAAACCGGGTATTGGGTTGTCAGACTCTGAAGCATAACTCATTGAATTTGAGCTGCTTTTCCAGAGAAATAATCAACCAGATGGTTTCATTGTGTCTGTACCTCTGCAGAGTTGTCAGGGAAACAGATATTTCCAAGAGGAAGAGAGTCATTTTCTTCCACAGATGTTCTGCACTTACCAGACCTATGAACTAAACATCTCTCTCTATTGTTGGGGGAGGTTGTCTCATCTTTCACTGAGGTCCTGTCTATCTGCTCTTGAGAACAAGGCACCAGCAGCTCATCCATCCAAACAGGATTATACACATCAAGGAGCTCTGCAGTTTGAGGAGATGGGCAGGTTCCCGATGGACGGCAGCATTCTCTGCCCTTTAGAGCACCACAGTGAGGAAAGAGGAACAGCATACCCTCAAGTCTCTTATCCTCAAGGAACTGTTGTGTCTACCAGCAACATACCAGTTGGGAAAAGGTGAAGATGTTCAAAAAACTACAGACTTTGAACCACAGAGAGGAGATCAACTCTCAGCTCCCTTTGCACCAAATTATTTTCCTTCCCTGTGTCATGTAGTGAAAAAGAAAAAAAAATAAAAAATTGTGCTAGAAGCCAACCCTGTAGAACAAGGAAAAAAAGTAGATTTGTTATCAGCAGACGCCTGACAATACATGATCTAAAAAGACTTAGCTGTGTTATCATCCATCTTAGCTTAACTGGGATAATCCCCCTCACTGCATTCCACATGCCTATCATGTGATACAGAGTAATAATAAAATGATTAAAAATAGTAAAGAAGACAATGGATCCCTGTACACATGAATAGTGTACTAATAAAGAAAAAAGAAATGAGGTGGGGAAGAGGATAAATCTTTTCTAACTAGACTGTTTCTTTTACACTGAATTCAGGGAAATTATTTCCTTTACATACCGATAAAATATTTCTACAAACTCTATGGAAGCTGACAGCAGAAATTTTGGAAACACCTCCTACTTCTACAGAAGCAAACTGCTACATTGGAATAAGTCCAGAGGATGAACACTTTAAGATATGTGCAAAAGAACATCTCAAATAGTGGAACTATGGATGTACATATGAAAAGGGAATATTTAGGTAGTGGATTAATTCAAAATTTGACAAAAGACAGAAGTATTGTGGGGTTAATTAGCAGTTTACACGAAAGAAAAGAAAGCAAGGAGCAATTGTACATAATGATAAAGAACCAAATCAGGGCTTTTTTACCCAAGTTCAACATCAAGATGAAGGAAATTTTATGAACAAAACTAGAATAATTTGATCTAAGATGGAAGTCCTACCTTTTCCCCACTGATGAATGCAAATTGAGGTCTGAAATGAGTAATTCAAGTGAACAGTGCTACAACAGAGAAAAAGATCATATCTGTATGCAAAATCATGGCCCAAAATTCAAGTTTGGAAAGGAAGACAAATATTAAAAGACAAGTAACAAGATAGGGTAATTTAAAATACATGATGTTTAAAAAAGTAAAACATTTTAAGAACATGGGTTGTTAAAAAGGAAAATCCCCACAGGCAATTAAGATTTCAAGTAGCTACCCAATTCATGAAGTAGACAACATTAAGCAGAAGGCAAAATCAGGGAAAACTAACTGGGATAAAATATTAAAATAGTAATACAACAAACACAAACCAGGGAAGAGGAAATTGGGAAGGAAGTAATGCATTCTTGTATTTTGAAAAGCAGAGACATACTTAAGAATGTAGAGAAAAGGTGGAGGAGGAGCTAAATAATAGTAATCACAAAAAATTTATATTTGAAAGTAAGACTGTGAACATATATAGGTGGACATTGACTATAACTAAATCTTGGAGGCACATGGAAAACACGAGAAGTAGATGGGGTGGACAGAGTGGGGAGCTACAGTGGGGAGAACTGAGAATGCAAAATATATGTATGCCCAAATGCTGTGTGGCTCTTCTCACAATGAATGAACTTTTAGAGAAAACTAATCTGGGGAGCAAGCAAGCACAAAAAGTACAAAGAATCAAAAAAAAAGTCCTAAAGAAGGATTACAGAATTCAGTTTGCTAAAGAAGGATTACAGAAAAAAGTCCACAAACAAGATTCAAGGAAAAAATCAGAAGACAAGAATAAAAGTTAAATTGCACAAGAGGTTAAAACATACAATAAAAGATTTTGTAGAAATTGAAGAAGGCCCTACCAAATGCAATTGTAACAAACTACTGTTTATCGAGTCCAACTTCTCTTTGTCATTAACACATGTTGAAATCAATGAGATCAATGGGTTCAGCTGAAGCGTTTGAGTCACTCTTATTCTCCTATAATAGATAAAAGATGTCTTAAGCTGTGGGCTAGATGACTGGTGTAAAGCCTGAAAGCAACAGCACATGAAGAAATAAAATGATTTCTTTTACAATGTGCTTATTTTGTGTATTTGTCAGCACTTGAGAATTATCCACATCACTGGTTTGCTGAGAGTTTTCCTCCTCCATCTCTGCAAAACGAAAATGTATGCTGATAAAAGCAGTAGCAAAGGTCCAAGTGAAACGGTAGCAGCAAATGCATATAATACAGAAGAGTGTAAAAATATATGGTAAGAAAAGTTTGGCATGCTGCATACACCGGTTGCACTCAAAGCTAAGCTCGGCAGAAGAGTTGAATGATATGGTGTGGTGTAAGAACATGATATCCCAGTATGTGAACCCTGAAATACTACCTGTCCTGAACAGTCAAGAGCAAGATATTAAATACCACCAAAATGGTGCTAAAATCAGAAAATGGTTGAAATATCTCAGAAAAAAAACCCCACACTTGTACTCTGTTTCTAACAGACTTTTTGTGCCTACCTATGTTAATTTTGATAAGACTTGGACATACCACTGAGTCTTTCAAGAAAGAAAAAAGACCCCTGCCCTGCTTGAAGAATTTTGGGTCCTCCATCTCTCAGCTACCTAATAGTGATTCATGTTTTTCTTCATTTTGGCAGAAAGTGTTCAGCTCTTGAGTTTGCAAGAACAAAAGCCATGTCAGCTTTTTTGTCCTGTGGCTGTTTACACTAAAAGCTATCCATTTAGTAAGTTGTGAGTTTTGTTCATATTTAAGGATAGGACATAGTAGGATACTTTAAACAGTGATTTAGAAATGAAACACTTACGTAGAAAGGTTGAGAGGCGTAAAACTCAAGAAAAGACAGCATCCATAAAATTTTGACCAGAGATACACTGCAGAGGGGGAAAACTTATAAAGTCATAGCATACAGCTTAATAGAATTTAAATTATTCTATAACCCACAAAGCAGGGAATCAAATCTAAAATGGAGAAAATAGATCCAGCGCTCGGAAAGTAATAGCAAATAAGATCACATTTGGAATAATGGGCATCATTCTGGTCACCGTATTATGGAAGTGTTGAAACCTCATTGGCTGACATCTGATATGAGGCAGTTTTGGATGTCGCCCTGTTTCTTCCATTATTAATTTTGTGCTTGAGGGCAAATGCCAGCAGTGCTCATTTTAGTTTTTACCTCCTGCTGCAACTTCAACTGTCAGAGAGACAGCAGGAGTCAAAAATGAAAGGAGCCACCTTATAGAAATGCTGTGCCACTATGTCATTTTTAAACTGACAGCTTTTTACAGTCCAATTTCTCAGGGAAAGAAAAAAAGGACTTTCATTTTCACCTCCCACTGCTGCTTTGACAGAGAAAGACATTTACCCAGGTTTGAATGCTGGTGGGAGGCAAAAATGTAAAACTGTGTTAGAGTGTTTGTAAGTGGGCTTTGACTACCCTGTAGAAGGATAAGCTGATTTGGGACAACTTGAACTCTAACCTTTGCTTACCAGGTGGCAAAAGAGAAAAATGTGTCCATCTGCCCTTAATGCAATAGATGGAGAATATTCTGAAGGATGTAAGTGAATATAGAAGAGACAGATGCACCTAAGGATTTCAGTTCCCTGGAAAACATACAAATGGTTGGTTTATTAGTTTTTGGCCTTCAGGAAATTGACAATTGAGAAGAGTCTTCAATGAGAATAACTACTGAGGAAGGTAGAGCTATTTAAAAGGAGGAATTTAAGAAAAAGTGTAGTCCTATGTAGAAAGGTCCCGAGAATCAGACATGAGTCTTCATAGAAGTATGGCGAACGATCCCTTTATTTACCTTTTCCGCTCCCTTTTATCCCCTTTACAGAGTGTCCATGCACCAAGTGAATTCACACGATTGGTCACACACCATAAATCACGCACCCAGTGACCCATCCCATAGGCTACCTCAGGGGTAGCACGCGTCTCTCATGCACCTGCGTTCGTGGTCTACGTGCTTAGCTCAACTCCAGTCCTGGGCCCCTTTGTTTACATTCTTCTTCTCCTCCAAGGCCGGCGTGTTTTTGCCACAGGTCCCTGAGACCTGAACATGTAGGATTTTCCCAGCACTGGAGAAACTCAGCATGTCCCTGCTGCTTCAAAAAATCCTCTATAGTCGTAACTTTAATAGTACATAGAAAGGAAAATCACTTCCAATCAAAGGACTCAGGGAAAGATGGTACTAAAAAAATGAATACTGAAGAACCCCACAAACTAACTTTTCTACAGTTATTAACATAACAGGTAAAAATGCAAATTTTTTACGATGGTGAAAGCTGAGTAATATGGAAAAGTAATGTTAAAGTACATCTACTAGAGGGATCTCTCTAGTATTCTAATCTATCTAGCTTCTGTGATATATAGTATTTAGAAAACTCAGAATCCAATATAACATAATATAATTTAGTATAGAATATAAAAGTAGAAATAGCAGCTCCTACTTGCTGCAGGATTCAGCTTTTCATTTTCAAATTATCTGGTACATATTCTTCTGAGCTCAGAGTTAAAATTAATTGCAAGTGACAGTGGTATTCAGGGTAAAGAAACTACTCTCCTATCATTTAAAACTGTCTACTGTTAATCTTGCATTCCTTGTTTTGGGTCTCTATACAATGTGCATGACCTTGTCAGACTTAGAAGGACACATTTGAGTAGAACATGCAAAATGTTTGGCTGTCAAGGACAAGAACACTGAGTATCTCCAAATGCATTGTTTATTGGCACTGTCTAGAGTAGCAACAAAGTTTGGTAGCTGGAAAACATAGATTTCCAAGAAAAGTAACATATACATAGACGGGGTATACACTTACATGTACATATATGCATATATATGTATTTAAAATATAAAAGAGAGTGTGTTAAACACAAAATTTTTACCTGGGGTTTTCAGCTGCAACTCTGGAAATCTAAGCCTTGTATACATCATTTATTGTAATGATATCTCAATTTATAATTAATGCCTGAAACCATGCATTGTTTCAAGACCATGGGATAGCAAAACAGCATTCTGAATTCTGAATGTTAGGCATTTTATTTTCTGTTTTGAAGCAGCACAGAGAACTTAGATGCCATCATATTTAAAATATCCAAGAGCATCTTTTAGTGTAGGTAGAGCTTATTTTGTACTTGTGGCCAAAAAGGATATAAGTGCCTTCTTTTCTCCCTTTCTTGGCTAGCCAGGGCTCCGGAGAAATAAAGAGGCAGATAGCTGGGGTGGAGGCAGAGCTAGCATGTGACAAGGCTTTGAGAAAATGGGGAGAGAAGTACTCAGGATAAATGGAGCAATTGTCTCAGAGATATGAATCTCAGAAATGGAGTCAAAAAGACCAGGTATGCCCAAAAGTAATTGTGTGAAATAATAGAGATCGATTTGTCCTAAGTAATAACCTTAGGAAAGAGAAGGTTTTTACCATTGATAGCAAAAGCAAGGAGGGCTGTAGTGAAATTGCATAAAGAAGGGGTTTGGGTTTGGATTTTTCTTTTCCTCTCATGTGCTTAATCCAAACTTTTCTCAGTTTTTATCTGAATTCAGAGCATCTCATTATGCCTTGCTGCCTTCCCCACTTACAGTACAATTGGTTTGTTTTTCCAACATTTTCCAGTTTATTCCTCAGTCAGTTTTGGACATCAGCTTCAGAAAGGGGCATATCTATGAAGTATCTGCATACCCAATGATTCAGTGGAGGCCCCAGTGGAATTTCTTCTGTTTTTCAAGAAAATCCCATCAAGCACTAAAATAGTAAGGTAATTCTGAAAAATTTCTGGTATGTACCTTTTTGTTTTAGAGTTTTAAAAACTCTAGTTCTTTACCAGACTGATAAAGGCACAGGTCAAGTCAAACTGAGTTGGGGGAGGTAATCCCACCCGTTACTCAGCCCTAGTAAGGCCACAACTGGAATGTGTCCAGTTCTGGGCTCCTCAGCACAAGAGAGACATGGAGCTCCTAGAGCATGTCCTCCTGAGGGCAACAAAGATGACTGGGAGTCTGGAGCATCTCTCTTATGGGGAAAGGCCATGCCTCTTCAGCCTTGAGAAGAAATGACTGAGAGGAGACTTCATCAGTGTCTGTCAGTATCTGAAGGGAGGGTGCCCAGAGGATGGAGCCAGACTCTGCTCGCTGGTGCCAACCGCTAGAACAAAACGCAGTGGGCAGAAACTGATGCACAGGAAGTTTGACCTGAACAGGAGGAAGAACTTCTCTATTGTCTAAGTGACTGGAAGAGATTGTGACTGGAACAGATTGACCAGAGAGGTTGTGGAGTCTCCCTCACTGGAGATATTCAAGAACCATCTGGACACAACCCTGTGCAATGTGCTCTAGGATGACCCTGCTTGAGCAAGGAGGTTGAACCTGATGACCCCCTGTGGTCCCTTCCAAGCTGACCCATTCTGTGACTCTGTGACTCTTGTGACTCTGTGATATGTGGGGTGTGTACTCTGAGTAAAGGGATGGGGTTGGGAGAGGGGAAAAATCCACCGCCCCAAAAAAAACCAGAAGAAATATCCGAAAACAATATTGGTTTTGACTTTGCATAGATAGCTTCTGATAAGAATTTTAATATAACATATATGAAGAGCAAACTCCTCTTTTATTTGCACTGATAGCTAAAGGAAATATTTTGACTGACAGGAAGTCAGTTCATGTTCTGATACACAGCTTTTCATTACTATAGTGTTATATAAGTTCAGCAGGAATCCCTGAGAGCAAATCCCTTGTATATCCTAGCACATTGTTCTTTTCACTCCTGACAGCTGAAACCCTAATTGAAATCTTATGTTTATTTATTTATTTTCTAAATCTTTCTTTCTCTCACTCAAACCTCGAGTGATTTCATTATGATTTCTATCTTTTAATGACTACTTGACCAGCTCTGGATCTTGCTTTGTCCACACTAATGCATATACTCTGATGAGTTTTACAGGTCCAACTATAAAAGTGGCAAAGACTCATTTCAGTGTGTTTGCAGAGTTGGACTTCTGGTTGGTAAATTACTCAGGTTCTAATATTAAAAATATTGTTATTTAACTGGCAGACTGGTTGAATTATAAAACTGCATGGAGCTATGTTTTTTTCTAGTAAAAATTCCATGATGAAATGGTTGAGCAATGAAAGTCATCAGGATATGGCTGGGATATTATTAGAGATGAAGCAGCAGCTACAGATTTCACTTGACAAAGGAATTGCAGTGAGCCAGGAAGAGAAAGGTTCAGTTCAGCGGGGAAGCTGATGCCAGGGTGGCCAGCAAAGCACAATAATGAGAACTCTTTCCATCAATGCACTACTCCTCCACAAAAAACCCCACAACCAACCAAAGAAACCACCAATAACAACAAAATAGTAATGATACTCTATATTTTACCGAGTGGGGAAATCAGCTTTTTCCAGTCAATTCACCAAGGCACCCCTGGAACATTAATCATTTAGAAACGTGTTAGGAAGAATCACACCTGAAAAGAAACATTCATTGTCATTTCTACAAGTGGAAGAAAGCTCCATTTAAATGATCCCCTCTGCATCATTGCATCACTTTTGCTGTGGATTATGGAGTCAGAAAATTTGTTCTCTCCTAAAGACTAAACAGAAGAGGACCTGAACCCAAGTTGAACCTCATGACTGATTGTTAGTTATATAATTATACATCTGATTCACCCAGAAGGAACAATTTTTTTTTTTAAGCAGTATTTTAAAGTTTTGTGGTGGCTTCTTTTTCTTATTGAAAGAGAGAGAGAGAACAAGAATTCATGAGAAAACCTCATTCTGTAGTCTTCTATAACCAAGGGATTCAAAGGTTTGGATAAAGACTCATATTTTTACTCTTTTGTGAACAGAAATGAAAATAAAGCTATCTTATTTTCATTTCATGACCACCCTGCTGCTATTATAATTAATACATATTACTTTATTGATATTCTACAGCAAGACATACAAGTTACTTAGCTATTCTAGGCATCTCACAGCAGCAGATCATACTGTTGTACAAATTATTGAGTTATTTGGATATGTTTGAAAGCGTAGTACCAGAAAATGTTGAAACAATAATAAAGAAGGACTTAAATTAATTATTTCAGACAAAGCTACAAGTTTCTTCATATGTATACATGCATTCAAACAGATACAGACATACATACAAATGTATTTGGACACCGCTTTTCAACACAGCACAAAATTCTTAACACAGCAACCACATCACTGCCATGAGGGTGAGAAATACACATCAGTATTAAATAATAATAGTTGTAACTTTTCAAATTAAGAAGAAAATTTCTCTGAAAGTTGTCTCACTAACCTCTGTTTTGAAAGTCTTGTCCAACAGATAGAGAAGAAAGCCCAGACAAAGTAGGAAATTTCACTTCTCTGGTAATACAGTTAATTCATGATTCTGCCAGATTAATGCACACTGAAGCAGTAAAACTGGGCTGCAATTCTGTACCGTTTAAAGGAAAATTTCTGCTACACTTTATGGAAAAATCATACTGTTGTCACACTGATGAGGAGATTGTTCATCTTTCTCCAAAAGCCTAGAACGTTCCCCAAAGTGCTAAATGTCTTCGAAAATAAACTTGATCTTAAAATAGACATCTCTATTACATCAGAAAGAACCTTGGGATTATCTATCTATATTTAAAAGAATTTTAATTATACAGAGCAGACATTTTATGCTCTGATTTCAGCAATTCACTTGCTATTAATTAGTATTTTAAAACTTCAATAGTAGCATGAAACGTAATATAAATTTATTTTCAGTCAGATCTGTAAAGATAAGATACGAAGTAAATTGAGGCAAAGTTCAGCTGCTATCTTTCACTGCCTAAAATCCACAGAAAAAGAAAGGTAACATTGTCAGTGTTTTCTGACTTTAACTCAGTTGGGAGGCATCAGTGGCAAGTTTCAACTGCTGAGATGCATTTGATGAAAATCTTAAAAGCAATTGAGTAGTCTAAACTGTTGACTTTTATGAATTTGTATTGCGAATTACTCTTTGAAGGCTCTTTACCTGGGAGACTTTGAACTGCCATTGTTGTGCTAAGCTTCCTGTATTTGGAGATAACAAAAAATTAACTTTTCAAAGATTCAGTAGTCTGGAAACTGGGAAGTTATTTAAAAGGTTTAGGTCCAAGAGTACAGCAAACCCCCAACCCTTAATTATTGGAGAAAATCTTTAAGGCTTATCATCCAAATAAGCACAGGTCTATTTTTTTTTTTTTGCTTTAACAGATAATCTCAGCTCTTTCATTTGTGGATTAAGTGGATATTGTTTTTACAGAATTTTATGGATGATTTGATATTGCCTTTGAAATGTGGTGGGGCACTGCTGCATTTACTTTATTTTCCTTTTATCCCTGTGGAATTTTTTTTACACAGTCATTAGGAGCATAAAAGTAGCTTCATGGTGAGTTTACCCCTTTCATTTTTTAAGGCATTCCCTAAAGGTAAGACACATTTTTTTATTATTATTTCTAAACATAAAGGACCTGATCCTGCATGGCAATAAGTGCTTTTAGCTCCCTTCAAAACTAACAGGCAGTGAGTTTGTTTGGCATACTGCAAAAGACACCCTGCAGGATGCAAATCTGGGCTCAGAGTGATTTTAAAAGACAGTATGTGTTTTGAGTCACATTCAAACCCTATTTCTGCACAAGAAATCTATTTCTACATGACCAAAGAATTAATCAGGCATTCATCTTTTTTTCTTTCTTGTGGCTTATGAAACGATATATTTAATAAACCCAGAA
>WEIT01004644.1:1426-35205 GCA_013389985.1 Dryoscopus gambensis | reverse complement strand
GTCCTTAATCTCTTTTCCTTTTCCTAAGACTGTTAATTCTCACATGAAGTCCCCGAGTTCGCACCAAACGTCCGCCTTAAAAAGCAGCGAGGGTGTTTGAAGCTGCCCATTCTTCTTCCCCCAGGAAATTAACTTCAGCAGCTGCTTTTCAGCTAGAGTCTCTCCTCTCTTAGAGAGGATATTCATTAACAGTCTCGCGGCGGCGGCACATTTTTGCTCCATGATGCCGCTTTCCGCAGTGGGCAGGGGAAGGCGTGCACACTCCTTCTCTTACAGTCCCGGACTTCTCGGTCTTTGGACTCCTGCCCGACCCCTCTACCCGCTCAGGCTCGCAAATGCAAGCACTGTGAGCCGTGCTTCAATGCTTATACATCTCTAGCACCGTGCTTCAATGCTTATACATCTCTAGCACCATACCTCAACGCTGATTGCGTCTCTCGGTATTTCTGTATCTGTCCGGCGTTGTACCGCCCAGCGTCCTGCCGCTAACCGCTCCCAGATCCGTGCGTAGCCGGTGTCTGAAAGTCTCATCATGTCGGGGTTCACCATTTGTAGAGGGTTCCAGAGTCAAACACACGAGTCTTCATAGAAGTAAGGTGAATGCTCCGTTTATTTACACTTTACAGTTCCCTTTTATCCACTTACAAAGTGTCCACGCACCCAAGTAAGCCCCGTGATTGGTTACACACACTGTTTCACGCACCCAGTGTCCCTGTCTCATAGGCTACCTCTGGGGCAGCACGTGTCCCCCCTGCACCCGTGCTCGTGGCTTGCATGGTCAGCTCAGCTTCTGTTTAGGGCCCCTCTGTTTACATTCCTTCTCTCCTTCAAGGCCAGGATGTTTTCGCCAGGGCCCGTGGAGGCCTGAGTATGCAGGATCTTCTCAGCACTGTAGGAGCTCACCGTGCCCCTGTCGTTCTAATAATTTCCCCAACATAAAGAATGCTTCAAAATATTTGAACCAAGAAGATGTTTTGTTGAAAGCATTAGATAGGAAGCAATACACTACTGTGAAAAAACTCTGAAACTTTCTATTTTATTCCAGCAGAATGAGTTTAGATGTGTTTATGTTTCAGCTGGCATGCTAAAGTCTTGTACAAAACAAACCAAGGAAATCCAAATTCAGTCAATGAACCAAAAACCTGGATTCAAATTATCTTTATGCCAGTTGTAATCAAAAGTTCAATTCTGAATACTTTCCTTCCTCAGAGAGTTCAGATCTGGATCCAAAATCTTCTCTTGAAACCAATCTCTATAAAAGATGACTGATAAAACCAACATAATGACATGGGCATATAAACATGCACATATCTCCTGTTTGATGTGGAATATTAGATGAGGGTCAGGATAATTTTAGATTTATTTAATGAAAAAGTGATTTAAGTCCTTTCCCTGTCCTCCTCTGTGACTCCTCCAGTCTGCTGAAAAGTTTGTGCTGCATAGAGAAACACTGCAGAAAGCAAGAGTGCTTTATTTATTTGTTTATTTTTTTTAGCAAGAAGATAAAAATTTTGATTTAATTTTTTCCCTGTGTTCATCAGTCAAATTAAACAGATGAACTAAAAATTGATGCAAACAGATGACATCTGGAGTCCCCATGTGCATTTTGTAATTGCATGCAGCTATGATTACAGTCTCACAGAAGGTATTTTTGCATTTTCTTTTCTTTCCATACACTGGTGATTCACTCCCTAGAAGGAATTCACCCCTTTTAGGAGTGAGAGAATTGACTGGTTTCATGACCTTTTATTTCTGCCAGTAGAAATGTGTGAACTCACTTGGAATAAATATGAACCAAGCCAAAACATTACACAGGATAAAATTAATTCTAATTCTGACCATTCTGAGACTGAGAGGAAAAAAAAAAGAAAAATTTTCTTCCCACTTTTCTATCTTTTGACTGATGCCCCTACAATTTGAAAGCAACAAAATGTCACAGGAGGGACCAAAGCTTTAAAGATGCAGCAAAACTGGAAGACTTACAGTGGTGCAACCACTGTTCAGGTACGTATGAGGAATGTGGTGGAGAAACCCTGTGTTCCATGTGTGGAGGACAGAGCAAAAGTGCAAGGCAAGGAGGTTCTTTTTTTTTGCCAGGGTCACAGTGTGTCCCGTGGCAAGCAACTCACACCAAGGAGGGGGTGCTGGCCCCAGGTTTTTGACCTATCTAAAGAGGAGATGGCAGTGGGCTGCTCCCTCAAGCTGCCTAGGGGAGGAGGGTACCAATGATTCCTGTTGTGTTTGCCCTGCAGCCACTGCCCCTTCCATGCCAGCTGGAAAATCCAAAGAGGGGCATCTTTTATTAAAAAACCCACATATGACGAACAGCCATTGATTTATAAACCTTTGTGGAAGTTAAGCTGTTTCACCCTGTGAGGGGCTCAGTCAAAGAGTTAAAATGTATTTAGAAACAGTACCCTAGGGAGCATGTGTTCACAGACAGGTGCATGTTTTATGGGATTTTTTTTGTGTTGTACATGGCTGTTTTCAGGGCTCCCTCCCCACTCACCTGAGGGGACACAGCCCCATCCCAGCTCCCCTTCCACGTGGCCTCATCACCTCAGGCGTCATTGTGTTCAAACCTTGCACAGATGGGCCTGAAAGAAAATTTTAGAAAAATTAGGTTGACACAAATGGTTTGGTCAGATTTTAAGAGTCAGGGTGAGCAAAGGCTGTAGTTTTTCCACAGGACCAAGCTTTGTCCATCCTCCTATGATCCTTCCCTCACCGTGAAGATGTCAAGCTGGTGAAGTTTGGTGTAAACCTCTTTATAAAGACCAAAGTATCTCAAAAGGGCTTGAGACAGGGATTTGAATGTGGAGCTTACTGCACTCCAGGCTTCTCCACTCATTAGAGGTTTTCAGTTTATTTCTTTTTTCTGATGATATTCCCAGAACAGAGCATGCTCCACAGGAAACAGTTCACACAAGTGCTGGCTGCAAGCCTGGGACTACCTGGCCTATAGCTGTATGTATGAAGGAGTTGTGCATTATCATTACTTTTTGTACCAGGATCCCAGCAGAACATCTGTGAGTGTTGCTCAAGTTAAGTCACTCAGCTTTTCTGTTTCAGAGTATGGGAGCTCAGTCTGAGTGGTGTTGAAAACTGCTGGTGCTAGAGCAGACAGCCTGGGAGACCTGGATGGCTCAGAGCTCCCGGAAGCCGAAAACATTTATGGTTCCAGCAGTTTTGTGGGGGGAACCCCCCCCCCGCCTCTCCCCCCCCTCCCCCCCCTCCCCAAAAGAAAAGGCATACCTTTAGAGAGCTTGAACTGTTTTGCAATGTAAAGTTACTATAGCCCAAGTTTGGAAAATAGATCTTTTGAAATGATTAAATGGAGCCTAGTGAACATAAAAGCAGGACTCATCAGGAGAGAGAGACGAGGGAGACAAGGGAGATACCATAACACTGATGAAGACACAGAACTTCTGAATGACTCCTCTGTTCTTCCACTGCATCCCCCAGTAGCTTGAGGAGGCTGGTGTTCATGCTGATTTTAGAGAAGAAGTACCTCAATGAAGTATCTAGTTGTTGCTACCTTGTGGGGAAGAAATGTTTTTTATAAGGAAATGTAATGGAATGTGCTTTACCTCCTTGATAATGAGGCATTCCTCCTAGGTAATAACTCAGATGTTTATTGTTGAGGGGTCTCCCTGCCCCGTTCCCCTGAGGGGAGAGGGCCCTGGGGTGGCAGGGCAGGGTACAGGGTCTCCCTGCCCCTGCTCCTGCCCCTGGTCACATGTAGCCCAGTTCTGCATTTTGGTTGGTGGCTTTGTGTCTCCTGGCGAGGGGAATTCTGGGTTGTCTCGTGACTAGGGCAGTCTGTGTGCTGATTCCCCACCATGTGGACGCCAATGAACATCTGCTGAAATATCCACAAGATGAGTCTTTTCCTGATTCTTTCCACGGACTAAGCTGTCTCCAGGAAGGTTGCAGAACCGCACTGCAACAGTTTATGTCATGTTGTGTCTGATTGGAGACTGAGACTGGCTAATGAGCTGCAGTGACAGTGAAGAGTTTTTCCAAACCTTGCTGTGGAGTCTAAAAAATTCCATCACTCTGCGCTTTGAGATAAGTTGTTTCCCAGAGCATCCTGAGAAAACACTCAGAATGTGATACATACAGAGAAGTCATAGTACTGGACCTGCTGACCTGGTGAAATGAAGATTTAAAGGTACAAGTGTAACATAATTTGTGCAATTAAGGCTTTTTATACTCTTGCTGTTTCCACTGCCCAATATTTCAGTCTGCAGGGACTGTCTCAGCATGAGTGTGTGAAGGATGGCATAAAGTCCCCAATTTTAAGTTGCTACCAAAGTTCCATCGCACTGAGTGCTGCAGAGTCCAAGTGTACAGATAGATGTTGCAATTTTAGATTGTCTTTTAAATCTCTCTGGTGATCTTTCCATTCAGAAAGATATCCTTCTGAGGCAAAGGGAGAATGATGAATTTTCTGACAGAATCCATTTGTATCGAACCCCAGGCTTTTGTGATTCTTGCAGGGCTACAGGATTTGTTCCAAAGAGCTTTACTACCAAGCAAATAACAGCAGTGTAATACCACCAGAATCAAAGATTTCCCAAGTTTGCAGAGCTGGCTCCTGCATTGCTTGGGTCTGAAGTGACCTCCCTTACTTAGGCACAGGAGGGGATTGTAATCTCAAGGCACAGTTCATGTTTCTAGCCATGCTCAGAGAGAATGTTACACAAGTGATACCATGGCTGTGAGAGAAAGACGGGATGTTACTTGAAACTAACAGCTGGCCACCAGTGCAGTTCATTAGAAACTCAGTGAGTTACTGAAGTGGATTCTTTATCTTGGTGATCTTCCAAGGCAATCAGAGCCTTTTTGGAAGAAGACCTTGAATCAGAAATGTTTTGATATAAGAACAATAGCACTGTGCAGCACACATTTTTGATCTCTCAGGGTTCAAGATTTGGAAGGCGCTGTACCATATATAACTGTAGAGACAGCACTGAGATACTGTAGCTGCTGCATCAAGGTCATGGTGTTCTGGGATCCAATTAAAATTACGCAAGATAGGCAATTTAGGAAAGAATTCACATATAGGTTAGGAAGGGAAAGAATCATGTGTCTTATGAGCTCAGTTACTTTGTAAGATTAATTCTCCACTACCTCGTGATCTTGTAATATGAGTACAAAGTATTTTAAATGTTTGATTTACGTACTGATCAGAACTCTTGGGACATTACTTTCTAAATCAAAATTAAAGATTTGACTTCCATTTAAGAGCAAAGTTTTGAGCTTGTCTTGGAGTATACACTAGTTACACTGGGTTGTTAATTCACTGATTAGGTGACAGTAATACCTGAAACAGGTACGTTTGGCAGTCAGAACCCCATCTCCTTTCCTGGGGGCATGTGAGTGGAAGGTGGTAATGCCATAGGTCCTATAATCCAGAGCATTGGTCTTCACTTCCTCCGGCAGAACCATTGTGTTTTTTTGACTACTGTACTCTCTTTAATTCCCAGAACCTTTACAGAGATAACTAGGAGCAATACTACAAGCCAGAAGAATTGATGTATCATGGAAAGCTCGATATTTTGGATGGGGGTGTAACAGGCCTATTCCTGTCCTAATTCTCTCCTAATACCTTTCTGCTGAAGAACAAGGAAAAAAAGATTTAGCTGTCTACTCTATATTAAGAACTGCTTATATTCCTGTGCTCTGTAAAACCATATACTACTGCTGACAAAGGGGTGGGATTTCATGGATGCTTTCAGCAGTTGCTGAAATTTTGCTCAATTTACGATCTGTGTTAGATTATGCTGGGGACTGGGGAGTATATCTGAGCTCGGGGCCCTGTTTTACTGGCTGAAGTTAAAAGTGAACCCCCAAAAGGGAAAAGGGTAAAGAAGAGCTCACAGTCCAAACAGGCAAACTGAAGCCTTAATTCCCTGAGAGCCAGCTGAAGAGTGGTTTGCAAATATTGTGTTAGTACCAACTATTTTCCTTTCCCTGTATATTTAAAAGCTGCCTGAGGAAGAATTAGCTAGCCAAGAAAGACAAAAAACGAAGAGGGAGTAGAAAAGCAAAGGGTGAAGGAGAAGCAGGAAAGGAGCAAGGTGGGGAGGCTGAGGAGCTCAGCGTACAGGTAATAAATGTCATCCATTAGCAAACTGTGAAAAGAAACTGGAGTTGGATGGTTGCTGCAATCTGGATGGTTCTTTGCTCAGGTGCAGGTCTCTCTGCTGAGAAGATCTTGTAGGCACACTCATGCTGCTCTGCCTCACACTGAAAAGCTTCTGTAAGGGAAGGTCCAGGAAATGGGCCCTGGTCGTCTGGAGGTTGCCATGACATGGATGGCCATGTTTGGTGGAAGCCAGTTTATCTCTGAGGCAAGCAGTGGAACTGCAGCAGCTGTGGGTTGCCTGAAGGTCTGCAAATCTAAGGCTGTCCTGGGACTAACCTCAGTAAACCAAAAGGCGTCCTTGAGAATGCTTTTGTCTCTAGAGGTTGCAGCGAGTCAGTGGGTTGGAGGAGTAAAGGTGTAAATAGACCCTGTTTGGTTTCATACTTTCTTTACTCTCTTTATTCTTTGTTTTCTGATGATAAAGGAGCTTTATGTAGATACTGTAGCAAAGAAGTTGAAAAGTCATAAGGTTTACTGTCATGGTGACCCGTGCCTTGCGTTCAACCCCGGCTAGCTCCACATGGGCCACGCGGCATATAGGGCTGCCCCTATGTCTCTGTGCCAGAGACTGGGTAGCGGCTAAGAGGCAGAGCGAGCCCTGCCCCTTGCGTCGGGCCGTCAGGTGTACCCGGGACAAGTTCCAGGAGTAAAGGAGGTGAAGGAGGGGCCAGCCACACCAACAAGTCCAGAGAGTCCTTTATTTCCCCGAACCGGGTCTGGTGCAACTGAACTGAATAAAATAGATGACACACACATTTAAAGGGAGGCGGATACAATAGGCAGGGAAAGGGTACAACCAATGAAGACACAGACAAGGAGGAGTTTAGGGAGGGAACATATGCATATATAATCAATGAGAACAAAGGATAATAACTGATATCAGGGAAAACCAATGGAATAATGGGAATTAGAGAATTCTCTGGAAGGAAGGGAAGGGTTCTAGGGAGATGGACAGGGGTTATAGGAGGGGCGTGGGTGATGGATAGGGAAGGTGCTGGAACAAGGGGAGGAACCCCGGGTGATGGATAGGGAGGTAAGGGAGGAGAATAGAAGGGAAATCAGGGGAAGGGCCTGTGCTTGGGACCCACCACCCAAGGGGGACAGAGAGGGGAGGGGACTAAACCATTTTAAAACAACCATCAAAAATCAAGGGAAAAATAACAAAACACACCACAACAGTTTACAACTTAATTTCCACCTGGCACTTCTTATTTTTTCCTGATGATTGCATCTCCTTCCTTTCCATCTTGCCCCTTGTCTGCTGGTGTGGCAGGATGTGCTGTGCCTTTAAGAAGTGTTCTGTCAGAAGACTAATTCCTGTGCTCTGGCATGTGTCAAGGCATGCCCTAAGTTTTGTGGTGTAGTTTATGAAAAACTAAAATGCATTTGTCTAGGGAGGTTTTAACTCCTTTCTGCCATAGAGACACTTTACCATTCTCTTATTTGGTTGCAAAGTGTATACCACTCAGCAACACTATAGGAAGTTCTGCTCTCTTCTCCAAAAGAGATAGGGAGATAAAGTCAAGTAGTGGGCTGCTTTTTTTTTTTTCCAATTAAAATTTTTATTTATTGAGTTGTTTTGTTTCATAGCAAAGCTCTAAATGGTGAGTAAAGCTGAGATGGCAAATTCTCTTACTGTTTATATCCTCCCACTGGTACTGATACTGCTGCAGTGCTCACCTGTCATTGCAGTAGCAGAGTGGTGTAGTCTGAAACATGTTGACCCGTAGCAGTCACAGCTTTATTACGAATTTCATATGTTGTGAATTTCTTAATGTTCCCCATTGTCAACATTACTTTTTTATTCCTTTTCCTTTTTATCATGGTCAAAAAGAAACTTGTAAGTAGACAATACATTTATACTGTAAAAATTACCATAACATTAGGTAAATAAAATGTAAGGTTATTTCTTTTTCTTTTTTTTCTTTTTTTCAGGAAATCTCATTCTTTTGAAACCAAGTGTATGCTTGGGGAGGACTGCCTGGATTTTTTTTTCTAATGTTTTCTAGGGACAGCAGTACAGTCTTTAAACCACAGGTCCCAGCAAGAATGTTGCAGGCATCACTGGCATATCAGGAGGTAATGGTGGAGTTACCCTTGTGGTTTTAAAAGCAATGTTTGATACAAGGTCCTGGATCTGTATGTTAACATGGTTTTCTAGTAAAAGTATAAATCCTCTTCAACTTCCAGCCCATATTTATCTAGCTGTATATTGTTTTAGGGCTTGAGGAAGAAGTAAGTCCAGGTGAGCAGAAATTCCCCTATGACTCTGGCACTGTGGTGGCTCTGGGACTTGCTGAGCAGTCACCTGCAGGATGTGGGCCCCACAGATCAAAGAATTCTTTCTAGTAGAGACAGGCCTGTTTTTACAAGGAGAAATGTTGGAGCAGAAGAGAAGGAGCTAGGGCTGGTAGTGCTTTCCTCACTGAGGTGGTTGTGTGGCTCTAATTAAACTACTTAACCTTTGAGCTGCAGGTTTTGTGTGAGCTAAATAGTGGTATTAGCACCATGTACGGCATGCTGGGTTTAAATGAATTAACCTATCAGTACTTCGCAATCTCAGCTCTGTGATTGTGCTGAGTGCAGTTGTTCTATTTAAACTTGTATTATTTTAAGCTTATAGTGCTTCCTTATTGAGCCTACGGGAGGGCTACTCCCTCCCAGTTAGTCCGGCAGTGCGCTCATCTCTCTCCATGGCCAGTGGTGAGTAGTCTGTGCTGCTGAGCCACTTCGGGAGCAATGCTGTATTCTGACAACTCTTCACCAGGGCCTGCAGAAGCACAGCTGCAGCACAAGCCCATCTGAGGAGCTTTGTCTCCTGCATTGCTCTCTGCCCACCCAGGTCCCAGGAATGTCCAGCTGCCTGTTCCCTGCAGCATCCACTTGTTCCTCTGCTGGAATGAGAAACAGAAGTCCAGGATCTCCTGATGTCTCTGCCACCTGCTCATGGGGTGGCCTGGGAAAGTCACACCATCTCTCTCTTCTTCACTCTTAATGCTGAAGTTTACATTTTATCTTCTCCCATCATACCCAAGAGCTGCCTAGGCCAAGATAATAAATGATGTAGAGTCAAGCACGTCCCTGGACTCACAGCATGGTATAAATATGAACTATTACTCTGCAATTATGGGTGGAGGTAGCCCTTGTTAAAAATTATTTATTTTATCATAAATCAACATTTGATCGGGTGTAATCATAGGAAGGAGAAAGGAGTGTAGAGAAAGCCTGTCTCCTGTTACAAATTTTTCAGGAGATGGAATGCTGGCTCACCTGTGTTTTTGGTGCATCTGTTGACTCTGAGTCTATGGGGTGGCATATAAATAGAATTACTTCTACAGGTGTAGTATTTCACCATACAGATGGAATCCAAGAGTTAAAAAATCCAAGGGTTTAAAATCCAGTATAATAACATCTTGCAAAACCTATCAAATTCAAAGAAATTAGAGAAGCAGAAAAGCAACTGAGGTGGAAAATGAAATTAGAGGGAATTATATTGCCACTTGTTTGTCTAACTAGTTGTTTCACTTAACGGAGCAGACAAACATTTTGTCTGAGCCCTTGGCAGAAGCTTAGACCGAGTTCTGTTCCCCTGCTCTCCCCAGCCATATTGTCCACAGAAATGGAGTGCCCTTCATCCTGTTTGGACAAAGCAGTGTTCTGCTGGAGCTGTTTGCTCCCCCATGTGTATGCTGTAGAAGACATTTCATCCCTTAAAATACAGCTATATATATATGTGTGTATGTATATATATATATGTGTGTGTGTGTGTGTGTGTGTGTGTGTATATACAGTTGTGTTTGTTTTCCTTTTGCTGCCGTATACACAGTGGACATCTGGAAGAGACTGGGGATAGCAATGTCTTTGTCCATAGGTTAGATGTGGAGCTGCAGGTCCCTTCCAAAGTGAAATGTTATGTGCTATCTACTGTTATGCTTGTTTGTATACTTGAGAATTTTGGTGTGGGAAGAGCAATTAATACAATGCTAATTCAAGAAGCTGGATAAAACCACTATGGCTAAAACTGGCACAAGGTAAAAATAGATTTATTTCTCTAAGTAGTTCTGAAATTGGTTCCCATAGGGGTAACACCAAATACAAATTTTGGAAGTAAATATTTATATGCAATAATCTTATCTGACCTCAGTTGAACAGTGAGAGGAATTGTTTTTCACTAAAATATGTCAGTATATGATGCATATAGAGCAGAGCTCTCTGTGAGAAATTGAGTTTTCCTGTAATGCAAGCTTTGCCATGTTATTTGGACACCAAAAAATCCAGTTATAGCCTGAATCTAGACAAGTCTATCACAGATGAAAAGAGTAGGTAGAAAACAGGGGAAAAAAAAAAAAGCCTAAGTTCTTCTATTGCAGCCCCTTTGCAGTGAGTGGGAGGTTACTCTGCAAGGAGCCTTTGTGGCTTTTACCAGACTATTTGCAGACCAATGCCGTAGCAACAGAAGAGCAGTTCTTATGTTCTGGCTTAGTCTATTGCAAACTATCCCGGAAGATTAGCCAGGCAGTCCTGGATTTAAAACAGAGCTGCAAGTGAGTGACAGCGAACTAAGCATGGGGTGGAGTCTTGTAGCAGCTCCACTGCTGCAGTCAGAGAGAGAAAGATTTTTCCTTTGAAGATAAGACACCTGGTGCTTTTATAGAAACTAAGTATGCCCTGAGTTGTGCATTTGTTACCTCAATTTAAAAATAAAACAAAACCAATAAAAGGCAGAGAAAGGCAAAGCATCTGCTCTTCTGCGCACCACCAAAAATTCCTCAAAATGCTAAACCCCAGACCAGCGTTTTTCATTCTGCAGTTATGTTGCTTGTGAATCCTTTGTGTAAGGGTTTGAGCCAGAGCAGCCTCTGAGGGTGTGGATGTGGATGTATGAGTGAGAGTGCATGTGTTGAGTGTCTTAACGTGGCAGGGCACAGGCAGTTATGAAACTTTCCAGTAAAGTCTCAGTGTGTCAGTATCAGTTACTTGTGTTGGTTGTTTTTTTTTCCTGTCCGTTGCCCTCCAATTTCGTTTCCATTTATGAGTGCAGAAAGATAGGGGAAAGGTTGGGAAATGCTGCAAGACCACCCCAAGCTGCTGGAGAAGCCAAGCAGTTCCCATGACAGGTGAAGCGCTGCAGTGCTGAGCAAGATTCCCTGGGACATGGTGCCCAGGGACATGGCGAGGGGAAGCCCTCACACTTGAGGCAGCTGTGGTTACAAGGGGCCCCTTCAGTGTGCTGTAGCAGCAGCCAGAAGTTTGACTTATCTTTTGAAAGGACTGGAGAAATTATTAACCACAGTTGATGACATCAGAGTTGATCTGATTAAAGGTTTGTTTTCTTGCTGGCAGAGGTGTGCTCTGTAGAGACTGGTTCTCTCTTCTTTTTTTTTTAAGTTTCTTTTTTGAACAGCAAACGGAGGGAACTGCTCGCACTGCTGCTGCCGCTGCTCCAGCTGCGTGTGTATGTGTGTAAACAGGATGGTGTATCTGTAGCTGCCACGCACAAACACACATTTGACCATGAGGACTCTTCGCAGGTTGAAGTTCATGAGTTCGCCCAGCCTCAGTGATCTGGGCAAGAGAGAGCAGGCAGCCTTGGATGAGCGGGGGACCCAGCAGCGCCGGGCCTGCTCCAACGCTACCTGGAACAGGTAAGATCACACAGTGTGCTGGCTCCTGGCAGTCTCCCCATGCTCCCGCAATGGGATTGACGTGTGAGTGGCTGTTCCACGGGCTGCAGGCTGGGATGCCTGGCTCCACCTCGGTAGGCTCACAGGCCCTGGAGCTCCTGCTCAGATAAACACAGGAGTGGCTTTTTTCCCCTTGCTCTTAATCTTTCTCTGAGGGCTGATAACAAAGATTCTTCCCTGCCTTCCCTTCAGCCTTCTTTGGGAGAGACAACGACTTGTTTCACAGGGTCCAGATACAAATATATCTTTGTGTCCATCTAGATATTCTCATTCGAAGTTTATTTGGCTTAGGTTATTTAAAAAAAAAAAAAAAAGTATGCACAACTATTAAAATACATACTTTTTATTTGCATATCTATGGCTGTTGCTGGTTGTTGATACAGTTATGAGAAATTCTACTAAATTTACTCATGTTAGTACAAATAGATGTGTTTGCGTGTATATGTACACATGCAAGCACCTGCACTTTGGACAGGGAAAATAAGCCCTGATTGTTTTCTTTATTGTGTTTATACATTTGAATTCTGTGGCTGTTTTACAAGAAAACCTATGCAAACATTTTGTTGTGAACGTGTCAATTAGCTCAGCTATTCAGAAAGCATCTTAATGTCCATTCTGGTGACAATCTTAAAAGATGAATCTATAAATTGTCAGGAATTAAAATCTTAGGTCATTTTTGAAAATGAAATGTCACCTTCTGGATCACAGATAGGAAAGTGTCATTTGTAGTATTTTATAATTGAATGGCGATACAACTGTAGGAAGAAAAATACCAGTGAACTACAGACACATTTGCTAAAGTTCTGAGAAAACTAAAATACATAACATACCATATCTTCTGTCCTTCTCACCACCTGATTTGTAGTTTCATGTCTGTATTAAGAATTAGTTGTTGAATGCCAGCAGTGCACTAAACTCTGAAACTGTGCTGATCACAAAAGAGACTGAGTTTCTGCTCAAGTATCATGCTGTTTGTATGACCCTGAGTTGTACGTGATGTGTGGATAGATGGTGATGGTAGTTCAAGGATAGATTGGACCACCTTGAGTTGTGCCAGTTGGGACTTTATTTGGCCAGTAGCCCTAAGGGAAGCAGCAGGGAGTTAGAGACTCCTGGGTGTGGATCAAAGTGGCAGAACACAGTCCCCAGAGCCTTTTTGTGATGGTGTGCTGACAGCTTTTGTTGGCAGGGGTTAGCTTTTCCAGGTCTTGCATGTGGGGAGGAAGCTGTGGAGGCACATGTGAATGGAGAGAGCAGGTCAGGCACCCGACTTGCTAGGAGGCAGAGAGTTCCAGGCTTGGGGCTGCTGATGGTCAAACTAGAGGATTTTCCTAATTGAGATGAAGCAAGAGTTTCTTACTTTTAACTTGGACAGGACAGGTACAGCTCTGGCCAGAAGTGCTTACCAATCAATGAGCTGGACCTTTCATCCAAACAATTAGACAATTGTCCCTTTGCCTGTTCCTTGAATAGGTGTCTGTGAGTTGTCCTGTCACTGCTTTCCATAAACTCAGACCTAACCATGCTTTCGACCCTTGGGTTGCCTTTTCCCATTGTGTGGATTGCCAGGCTGTCCTTTTTGGTGGCATGTTCCCCTGAAACGCTTGGGAGCACTGGTGGGGCTGTTGTGTGGGTGGAAGTCAGGTGGGCATCGTGTGCCTACATTAACAGCTGCCTAGAGCTATGGCAAGTATTGCAGATATGAGCCGGTTGCACTGTGTGGGCTAAGGGAAGGCCCTTTATTTCTTATTTAACAGTGCAAGGCTTTCTTCTGAGTGAAAGAGATAGTGAAGGTAATTCTTTCAGGCTCGGAAAGACTTGTATCATCTGTTGCTTTTAAGAAACTCAGATATTCTACAGGCTGGGTCTTTATCCTGAGGAAGGACAGGTCGTAAATGATACTGAATTAGCTGGATTAAGAAATTATCCACTGTAGCTTCTGCCTATCACCAGCGCATGCTCACATACATAGCAGGGTCTGGTCTGGAGGGAATCTGTGTTCATCTCTCCTGGGGAGACTGTAATGTTGCTGGACATCTAAAGTTTGACTCACCAGAAATCTTGTCTGGGTTTTTAAAATCTTCGGCTGTGGAATTTCTTTTATTTTTCTGCTGCAAAATTGAAACAACCAAACATAGGACACTTTGCATACTTGGGTTTACAGGAATATTTTTCCTTCCAAACGAAAGGATTGCTTGTGTAGTTTCATTCTGTGTAAGCATAAGAGCTTGCTGATCAAGGAAGTCAAGATGCACCAGCAGAGCTCTCCCCTCTCACCAAGCCTGGCTGTTCTATATTTAAATGTCTACTGTTTTCTTGCCTGAAGTTAGCAGCTGTGCCTGGGTTGGGCATGTGTGTATCTGCTTTTCAAAAAGCTTTGAATTGAGTTCATGAGAACTGAAGTGGGGAGAGTTGAAGCCCAACCCACAGCAGGTTTGGCCCCACACAAACCGGCCAATCCCATGCTGAAAGGCAGATCTTTGAGGCAGAGCAAGGCTGCTGCCTCAGCCATGCCAGGGACTGAAAAGCTCTGTCACTGCGGGCGTTTTAGGAGGAAGGGGAGGATGCACGGCTGCCCCTCTGCACTTGTCCTGTGTGTGGCCACTGAAGCCCAGTGATGTCCCCTCTGCCACCTCTGCCCTCTTCACACCAGTCTCAGCTCAGACTGTTCATAGGTGAGAATTCTTTCTGCATTTTGACATCAGGGGAGGACAACCCGAAGGAGCCTAATTCAGCGTACCGGGGGAATGTAGCACTGCGGTAGCAAGGAAGGTCACTTCCTCTGTGATGATTTCTCTTCAGCTCTGAACTAAAATGCAGTGAAACTTCTCAGCACTGTTACATCAAAGGGAACTTGGTGCCAAGCTGCTGTCTGCTATTAGGCAAATGAGACTTTATTATCATGGCTTTTTCAGAGCTTGCTTTCCCATGAACCCCAGATCTGTGCAGCAGAACACTGTCAGTGCAGTTAACTAGCAACCAACAGCAACATAGTGGAACAATACACTTCATTAGAGCTCACAGAATCTGCGTTGGATTAAAATAGTTCAGGTTTTTTCACTAGCACTGTCTTCGGTTCTTTTTCTCCACCCACAACCCCCATTTCTGCTTCAGGCAAAAAATGAGGGCTGAATGCTGACTAAACCAATTGGACTGAGAAACCCAGGGGTTTTAATCTTGAGCACACAAGCCAGGGGGGCCCACTCAGGCCAAATAAAATCCATGGAGAGGTTTTCATTCTGACTGAGCTAGCACAGACTGCCTAATCAGGAGCTGATACTGTCTGAGTTGTGCTCTGGAAAAGCCTCTAGTCAAAGGCTCTTAGGTCCTCTTTGATGTAAGAACATAAGGAAAATTCACAGAGACATGAAGGAGTAGGAGATAACAAAAGGTGAAGAAAACTGGTAAGTCGCTTATGACATTAGTGAGATCATTAGTAAATCCAAAGAGACATACTGAATCAGAAAGGATTTTATGACCTGGGCTAATTTTTTACAGGGTTGTAATAAGCACAACAACTTGCTGTAAAATAACTTTTACAGCCATGAAAACCATATTTCATCTTCTAATTTATGATTAATGTTTTTTCAGATCACAGTATGGCTTTTCCAGTGGAGAAAATATTCCAGACCAGCGTATTTTTCTATGACTTCTACTTGGAAATTTTATTTCTTCTGTTATTCAGTGTTTATTTTGAAATATTTTGAAATATTTCTGCCTGTCTGAGGATCACCCTTTTTTCCCTGACCCTTTATTTGAAGCTCTCTGTGGAGTGCTTGGCACTCTGTGTGCATGGGGGGGCAGATGGAGTCTCACTGTGGGGTGGGAGGGAGGACAGAGCTGGTGAAGGAGACTTCCCACTGGCCCAGCCACCTCTGCTCCATGGATCATTTTCCAGCTGTGACTATAGTAGCATAAGATGGTGGTGGTAGTGGGGAATTGCTGCTCCCTGTAGCCCTCCAGAAAAACTTATGCTTCCTTGAATGCAGGAAAACAGTCTTCTTCATCCTACAGTCCGTAGAGATATTAACTCTTAGTAACACCTCTGGGAATTCCTGCACCTATCTGTCTCAATTTCTTGGTGTGTAAGAGCAGTGATTGTAGTTGGTGAAGTGAGTGAACTAATGCCTCCCGAATGCTTTGAAGAGGGAATTTTTCAGACCAGCTTATTTTCGCTTATATGACCAGGTGCTTAATTGCAGCCTATCCCTCTTTGTCAGTTGCCTTCCCTTGGGTAGAAGTTCCAGGAACATAAGTGAACTAGCATCTGCAAGCTTATTTTGGAACGGTTAAGGCCTCTTGGAAAGCTGGTGGAGTTGCAGCTGGACTGAAACTGTGCTGAAATGGGCTCTTCCCAATAGGATTAAGATAATTCAGAAAAATGACGTTTTACTCTGGAGCAAGGGTGTCTTCACAAAGGTTTTGATGTAAGTATATCAGGTTAATTATTGTTAATTAGCTGTTCATGTAACTGTGCAGAGGAAATTTGCCCTAACTCATTTTGAAAATGTAAGTGTTGTCTTTAAGTGCCAGGTAGTCACAGGGTGTGATTATTCACACAGCATTGTTTTTTCTTGTGGACTTCATCTGGAGCTCTAGGAAGGGAAGAATTTGCAAACACTACATAAAAATCACTGTGGTATTTTCACCTATGCTGTTTGCACACAAAGGCAGTGACTGCTTTAGAAAACTAAAATTACTTGTTTGATGTTTATGGAATGTCAGTGTTGGCTAGTCCTGCTGCTTTGCCAGGAACTGCTGAGCTGGGAGGGCCATGGCCACAGCTGAAACACACAGAAGGTCAGGACTTAAAAGACTTGCAAGCCCTGCTTTGGAGTTGTTCCTCATCTCTGTGGCCAAACTGATTCTGACCTGGCAGAAAACTGTTTTAATTGCAATAGTTTTTCCTTCTTGGCTTCCAGATGTCAGTAAAAGAACAGGGTGGTACTGGAGGGAGCCAGGCTCCCACCCCAGTGGTATCTGGATGGACAAATAGCAACTCAGGAGAAATGTATGTTTTGGTGGTATTGAGCTCTATGGGCAGTAGCCTGTAATAGATTGATAATATGCAAAAATCAGAATAATCCACCCCATCATGCCCACCTTGACCCTGGCACTGTTGGGCTGGTTGAGAGTGCCATCAGCAAGCATCCAGCTCTGTGCTCCAGGGATTTACACCTTCCAGATCCCTTCATGCCGAAGCTAATGGTGGGGAAAGTGTGCTGTGTGTGCTGGAGCTGCCATTCCCCATGTTTTCAACAGCTGGAGCCACCTCCTCCTCAGGAGGTTCAGTCAAATGTGGAACGAGTTGTCTTTTAAAAGAGGTAAAGTTTCTTAGGCTGCAGAGTTGATTTTTGTGGCTGTGGGTGGTGCCCTGGTTGTTGGTAGGTTCCTTTGGCAATCTGTAGCTAGCGTGGGATAGATAAATAAAATACATTGCTGAAGCCGTCTGACATTTTGTTCTAAAATTCATTTTATTCATTCTAAATGCAGCACCCCCAAAAACCTGGTCTCTTCAGTTTTCTCATCCTGATTTCGCCTCCTCCAGCAAGCCTGCTCTGTAGAATTTTTTGGGCTCTATTGGGCTCTTTTTTGTTTCCTGCAGTACTCTGTTCCTGTGCACACACTTACACACAAAACAACTACAGGGAAGGTGTTCACAGTAATATTAGTGCATGAGTGCACCCATTGTTAACCTTCATGTTGTTAAAGAATTACGGAAGGGAGTTTACAAGGCATTTTCAGTTCAGGTTAACTATTGCAATATATGTTTAATTACGTACATTACTGACTTAAGCCTAAATGAAAGCTGGTTCCAGGCACAGGTAAAGTGATCCACCCACCTCAAGCATCTTGCAGGACTCTGTGTGTAAGCAGCAGCTCAGATTTTCTTTACACCAAAAAGTTGAACCATTCTGACTAAATCTTTTTAAACAATCACTTGTTATAGAAACCCATTGATTTAAGCAAGGTCTGTGTTTGGTTTTTTCATTAGCTTAAGGTAACTAAGAAGATTTAAGCCAACTTTTCATTATCCTGACACCAACTGAGGCCACCAACAGCATCCCGGTTATTCCAACTCCTCTGTGTCTGCTCTTAAGCAAGTGTGGAGGGCCAGTTTCAGTGCCATTCCCACATAACCTGCAGGCAGGGGCTGTAGCCTGCACCCTCCATACAAGCACTGCTGTCTGTGATGGGAAGAAAAGGCAGGTGGTCAACGTAATGAGGCCAAGACTTGTTTTCCGGACAAGGATATTGCTCCTCACTACAAGGGAGATCCCAGGCAGATTGAAAGTTCACTGCTAGGATGTTTTATGTAGATGCCATTCTACTATATGGACAATAACTTAAATCCTCACAACCTGTCCCCCTTAATTCTGGTTAAAAAAGCTTGCTCTCTCTTTATTTCTTTGAGGAATAATAATGGACCTGTTATGCTGGAGAGAGAAGACCTCTCCCTCATTTAGAAAGGGGTGCCAGAGAGAAAGAGAGAGAGCACATTGCCTTTTAGGAGACATATTTAGTCATTCTTCTCTGCAGAAGGCTGGCAGGGAACATTGCAAAGTTCATTTCTGAATCAGAAGAATGTGTAAAGAGCATGAAAAGTGTTGTTCACACTACATTAATCTTATTTCACGTATTACTCATAATATTAAGATACCCAAGTCATTTCACTGTATACCAGAGACATTTATCTGCCAGTTTTCAAATAATCATAAATTGAGTCTGTCTGTATGAGCCAGCCAAAATAATCTGGGTTAGATCATGAATGTATGCCTGTACTTGTGGGTGTAGGGGGGAAGGAGGGACTTTTGTGGCAGCAGTGGTGTGTAAGGCCTTGGAAACATCTTCAAGGGAACAAAAGAGAGAAGAGGATAATGATTCTTATTTCTGTCTGCATCTGTATTTCTCCACAGTGGGTTAGACCCTTCACCTGCCACTTTCAGTTTCCTTTTTCATTAGATGAAGGTGGCTAAGTTTTTCTGATAGTGCATCTCTTTGCTATTGTACGCCTGCATTTTGAATCTCTCACTGAACAGTGTTAAGTTTACCTTCCAGCCAGTCCTCTGTTCCCAGCAGGCATTGAAAGGAGCTGTCTTATGGGCCTGGGAAAGTTTAATATGGACACTGGCATTCCTGAGGCACTCTCTGCTGCTGCCTGGCATAGCTCCTGCAATGACATCCCCTTTCAGTGGGAGCAGCCCCATGCTGCTGGATCTGGCCCTGGATCAGGCCAGAGCTGACCAAGTACTCCAGCACCTGAAGGGAGTGTACAAGAAAGAAGGAGAGAGACTTTCTATGAGGACATGTGGTGACAGGACAAGGGGGAATGGCTTCAAACCGACAGGGAGTAGGTTTAGATTGGGTGTTAGGAAGAAATTCCTCCCTGTGAGGGTGGTGAGGCCCTGGCACAGGGTGCCCAGAGAAGCTGTGGCTACCCCGTCCCTGGAAACATTCAAGGCCAGGTTTGACAGGTCTTGGAGCAATCTGCTTTAATGGAAGGTGTCCCTGCCCGTGGCAGGGGGTGGGACAGGATGATCTTTAGGTCCTTTCCAACCCAGGACATCCTGTGATTCTATGATAAGCTCTTCCACTAGTAGGAATCGAGCTTCCTCCCCCTGGACGCCTTATGAACAGATATGGACCACCTTTAGCTCTTCTTCACAAGACACAACCCCACACCCTTGTACCTCCAGGATGGGCAGATCTGGTCCTGGTCCTGCTTTCCAGAGCTCTAAAGCTGATTGCTGCTCCCTTGCACAGACACCAGTGCAGTGGAAGCTGTTTATTGTCTCTGCAATGAGCCATAGAGATAAAAACTATACTTCTAAATACTTCAAATATACTTAATATGTGAATATATTAAAAGTTATAGTTGAGATACTTAGAGTACTTAAAAATATAGCCCTAAGTTTTTGAAATTACTGATTTCGGATGTGCAGCCGTTGAAGTTACTGAATTGGAACAAATCAGAAAGAACTGATTTTCAAAGATGTTATCTATTTTCTAGGCAGTAATTTCCTTTAAGGCATCTGGGATGGATGGAGTACTAGAAGTCATCTAAGAATTTTAAAAGGTCCTGAAGTGTCTAGAGAAAAATGCTAGGCTAAATGTGGAGGTGATACCCTTCTCTAATCTTATTGAGTGCTAATGACTCCTCATGTCCTCTTTCAGTATCCACAATGGCGTGATAGCAGTATTCCAGCGTAAGGGTCTCCCAGACCATGAACTTTACAACCTCAATGAAGGAGTCAGGTAAGAGACTCTGCTGCACAACGTGTTCTTAGCCAGATGCTCAGTACAGTTTGCCAGCCCTCGCACTTTAGAGCGTCTGCAGAGCGTTAAGGTTTTTCTCCCAGTGGCAGTTTTGACCAGCACAGTCCATTTTGCCTCAGTAATCACTGCTGTTGATGTGTGTCAACACCTCACTGTGGGCGAGAGCTGATCCCTCCTGCAGGAGGAATTCAGCCCTGAGCAGCAGGGTTTATTTCAGAGTTTGTCTTGATGTGCTGGTTTAAAACTCAGGAAGGGAAAACCTGCACCCCTCTAATCATTCAGCCCTATTGCACAGCAGTGATACTGCCATTTCCAGAGGTGCCACTCTCAGGTGCTTCCCTTGCATCCATGGAGGAGGTAAAACCTCCAAGCACTCAGTGAGACACGGCAAGGAAAGATGTCCTGCCTGATGGTCCCTTAGATCTACTGCTCCTTCCACACAGCATGAGTGTATGTGAAGTTACAAAGCTGCCCCGGTAACACCATAGCCTGAGTAACACTCTTATGTTTCCTACTTCTTTCCCATATTGTGATGATACTGTCTGCAACAGACTAACTGTAGGCCACTGAGATGTATAATGGGAACTTTTTCCCTTTTTAAAAAAGTGAAAATCCTACTATTTGACTTAAGTTATAGTTGAAAAGAAAATTTACCAAGATATAAGCTGATATCTGGATTTACAGCACTTCACATTTTATTACTTTTTCAGCACTTATTATTACTTACCAAACCCTCTCACTGGTAAGGGCAAGGTAACAGATTTCCTTTTAGGAGTTTGTCCACTGCTTTACAAAATAAATGTTTGAAAAGAATCTGCACTTACACAAAAAGGACAGTTTATTACATTCCCTGGCTGTCTTCAGATATGATCCTTAGTTACTCCCTTTCCCTTACTGCTTATTGCTACTCTGTCTGGACACTGGAGTCTGACAAAATCCGCAATATACCCAGATATTCTGGGTTTATCTGTCCCTGTCTGGTTCCCAGTCTGGGACAGCTAGCCCAGTCTGGTTCCTTTAATTGTAAAAATACCTTCAGAAAAGTCCAGCTAGATGATATTGGGCCTGTGTTTGATCTTTTTGAAATGAAAATAAACTTACTCTTCAGTTATTTCTTACTTCTCTGGGGAGAAAATGACGTATAAAGAACAGCTTTTCTGGGATGTCTGTCAGTTAGCATGATCCATCAATCATGTTAAGTTACTTACTGGAATAATGGTTAATCATTATTATTTTAAGTGCCGTTAGGATTATTCAGCTTTTATCTGAATGACAAAAAATGGTACTTCTGGGCTGAGATTTCTTGGCCCACTGCATTTCCCTTAATATGCTCATTTGCTGGTGAGGGACAGGAGAGGAAAAATTTTCTGCTGATGTGTCAGACAAATATAATCTTGTATGCAGCAACAAACAGACAGCAATGTGCCCAAATTTTGCTTTAATTTACCTGGCTATAAACTCTGCACCACAATGATGCTTGGTAACATAGTTGAGTTGAAGTTATTGCAGCATCTCATGTGGCTGAACAGGCAAGCTGACTAGAAATACACTGATTTTTTTTTCCATTTTATGAAGGGCTTTGCTGCCACCTGATAGGCCCATTTCTTTTTGTTCAGGTAGAGATAATGCTGCTTTGTTGGTATCAGCTGACAGCTCACTTCAGGGAGAATACCTGGTCCCTCATACCTGACCTGATGATTAAATTACTGATTTGACACATGCCAAAAATACCTGTCTTACTGCTTTTGCTATTTATACCAAAATAACTTTCTTTGGGTTAATGTTGCTATTAAGTGCAAAAATACCTTATTCATAAACATGACCTCAGAAGTGGAACAAGTGTATACTTGCCTTACGATTGTTTTAGATGCATTTTCCCATGCATACAAAATGAGAAAGAAATACATTATGTCCAGTGGGCAGAATTCGAGTGTGGAAGTGTTCAGGCAAATGGTTAATATTAGTTAGTTACTTTTTTTGAACAGTTACAGGACAGTAAAAGAATTTATTTTACTTTGCCACTTTAATTAGAGCTGATTCTGGAATATTTTTCATAATAAACCCCTGAATATCCAAGTTGACTCATAGATCAAGTGCAAGTATTTGAACAATATTTGCATATCACTGTTTTGACTCAGGAATGTCATGTGTATTCAACTACCATGTGTCACATACATGCAAACAAATACGTAAAACTTCTTTTGAACACACATCTCGAGGCTTTGAACCCTGATTATTTAAGAAAACATCAGTGGGTACAAATCTGTGCAGTACCATTTACTTTTCTCCTAGGTTTGGCTCATAAGAGCTGCTACTTGTTTACACCATTGCCTTCTGACACCATTCTTGCATTCCTGTGGTATTAGAAAGTGGCCTTAAATACAGAATTACATACACAGCCCTCAGAATCTCTATTGCAATAAAACCAGTGTGAGATTTGAGTCTCTCTCACACTGCTGGAACTCCTGAATTCCTCTGCTAAAGCAGAGACAGTAAAGTCCCAACAACTGGGAGTGTCACCAGTATGTGGCCTGTGCATTCCTTCTTCTGGGCCCTTACTGAGTGATTTAATAGGAGATTGAGTCAAAAATAAAAATCTGGTAATAAAAATCTCCATGCATATATGTACTTTTTAGTTTTCTCTTGGTCCATGTCTGCAATATTAATAATCAAGTAGTGTTTTCTCCTTTTTCATTTCATGTACCATATGTCATTTCAAAATGTTTATTTTGACCACTTTTAAAACAAGGAAGAAAAAGAAGGAAAGGGAAACACAGTGGAAGTAGGATGTCCTGTATTAAAGCTAATACATATTTATAGCTGCCTCTTTTCTGAGTTTCAGGATAGTGATGTGATGCAAACAAAGCACATTTTAGTGGCATTTCCTCTTTTGTAGCCAGAGTTCAAACCCAGTAAAATAATTTGTTTGCTTCATTTAACTGTATTTAACATCTATTATGCAGTATTGCACTTCCCATTCTGAGTAATGTTGCAAGAGTTAATTTTAAAATGAACCAGTGAAGCAGCAGCAGGGAAAAAAAAAGTCAGGAGCTATTTTAGCACATTTTAAGGGAATTTATATTAACATCTTAATGTATTAAGTCATTAAACAGGCAATGAAGGCCTGATATCAGTGATAGAGAAGCTTTATGAGTGCAAAATTCCTGGCTTAAAAATCAGATGTACTTGAAATAAGATCTGCTGTCTGGTCAGGGATCTCTTTTAGGGTTAGTCAGATTTTTACCTGGATTCCACCCTGATGTCCACATGTCTAGATAAGGTTGGTCAGTAATTGAAATTATCCAGGATCTGAAAGCCTAACTGCTTTTTGTTAAAGGAAATTAGGCAAGGGTGAAAAAGAAATTGCAAGCAATGTCTTGGATCCAGTTTTGTTGTGGATCTCTTTTAAATGAATATATACAAAGAATACCGAACACCAGTGTTCTGATCTGGCCTGAGGACCTCACTGTTTCACTGGAAATTAATTAAGTAGCTTGAAGTATCTGTATTATTAGGGATTAAAAAAAAAGATGCATGAATTGTGCTGTCAGTTCTTCTGCCCTGTAAACAGAGATGTTAATGTAGGCATACTACTGCCTGGTGTGATGCAGTCCAGTGCATATAATTACCTACAAGCTAGTTGTTTGATTTCAGCTGAAAAAATGGAAATGTGGTGGGATCTTGTTTTATCAGAGACCTGGCTATTGGATAAATAGAACATACATTTTTATTTCTGGCCCTAAATACAAGAATTTATTAGTAGAATCTAAAATACTAGAAGAGAATGTATTTGCACATCACCTCTTCAAGACTTTGAGGAATCCATCTGGAGCTGCTAGCTTGAGGAGAGGGAAGAAAATTAAGCAAATCTGTCAGCATAAAGTACCAGTATTTTTTTGAAACAGTGCCACAAAGAGATACATGAGAATAAACTTTCATAGGAAAATTCAAACCTGCAACTTTCTTGTTCAACCTAAAAATGGTCTGTCTATCCATGTTCAAAGTAAGATGAACCTTTGGTGTCATCATTTGTGATCTAGAAAAGAGTCACCTCACTGGACAGTAAATCTCCACTTGGAGTGAATATGCTACAATTTGGCTGTCACAACCTTGTTCCCCTTGACTTCTCCTAAGGCACTGGAACTTGAGCAGCCTTTGAGAGAGATGGGTTTTAAACCCTGTCAAGGGCTTGTCAGTATTACTGTTTAGGGCAGAGTCTCAGGGTGCTGCCAGTACTGTCTTCCACACATTGCAGCCACATGCTGAGGGGGCTGGTGATCCAACAGCTCCTCATGACAGTGGAAGACCTATGGATAATGCCTCATCCAGCTTTCAGAACTTTTGTTCATAAGTAGTTTGTCCAAATTAATCAAGTTTCTAGCTGAAAAGGACTTTGATGCTTAGGAGCATCTGAGAATGCCCTTCCTTCTGTTTACTTTTTATTTAATTTCTGCCTAGACCTTCCAGAGCTATGAGGTCAGTGAGGATATGTCCTTAAGGATAAATAAACCAAGGTATCATATTTCAGCCTCCTCAAGACTGACATGCTCCTCTCTTCCCTGAACTTTTAGGAGATCTCAAGAGGCTGTGCTAAAGCACGTGTTGTAAAAACATCAGAATCAAGTCCTGGAGACCTGTACGGAATATAGGGCTTTGCTGGATTTGGTTTGATGTCTCTGTTTACTAGTTAAATGATTTAATTAATCAGTTGTCAGTTAAAGATATAACATAAAGGGATAGATGACGTGCTATTGAATATATAATTCATATAATTAGTCAAAGTGGGTGTTTAAATTTTAAGTCCCATTTGGCCTCACTTCTTCATGGGATCTGACATGGTCACACAGACAGGTTTTCAAAAGAGAATTAGGCCAGATTTAGATGTGTTCAGAAAACCCAGCTGGGGCTACATTTCTGTAAGGTCCGAGCTGTCGTTTATGCATTTAAATAGTGACCTGACTGATGAGAAGTATTATCTAGCATCCAGCATGTGAGATTTAAATATCACAGCTTTTTAGCCATGTAGTGAATTTGACCTGGATACAAACAGGCTTACAGACTGGGTTGAATTCAGTTTCTGAATATGAGAGTTGTTTGTGGGATTTTGTTTTGCATGGGAGCCTCAATTGCTCTCTGAGATTGCTTTGTAGGTTTTAGTGTAGAGGAATAATGAAAGGCAGAGCTAAACTGTTAAATTTCTACCTGCTTTTTCATTGAAACCATATGAAACTTCAGCTATCTTGAGTCTCCTGAGTGGATGTAGGATGGAAAGCATCCTCTTTCCATAAAATCTTATTTTCCTTTCATATGTGCAAGTGAGCCATCTAAAATGACAGCAGATATTTTTCAACACACAAAAACGCTGCTTTGAGTCTTGGTGTTGTTGACCCTGTTTGCTCTCTTTGTAGTTAGTCATTAATGACAATCTCTGTGCTCATACTAAAGTAATTTACTATTAGTGACTTCCCCTCTTTCATTCAGTGCACAGCTAATGCAATTTGCTGATTACACAGATTCTTTTCTTGCTCTTTTTAATACAGGCAATTACTGAAAACAGAACTGGGATCCTTTTTCACTGAGTATCTGCAGGTAGGCCTGTGTTGTCTTCATTTAAATCCAATTCTATTATATGCTACTGAGAAAAATAATTTTGCCCACTCTAAATGCTGACCAGGAGACCCTTGAAACCATTCAGAGATGTCCACTGACTTCTCTGTGTTTTTGAAATTATTGGATTAATGGGATTTGGATTTTATATACATATATATAGTTACATTATTAAAGCCCAACCTGTCACTGTGTTTCTGTAGGTCATTGCTGTCTTTCATGAGGTTTCAGACATTCTTTTTTAGCTTAAAATTGAAGTCCCTGAGTAAACCAGTGAAGTTGAATGCAGCAGAATTACTAGGAAAGACTTTTAGAAGTAAGTACCACTGTCTGTTGAAGCAATATTCTTTCTGCTTCTCTAAGTACATGTTTTGTAGGTCAGTCATTTGAAGTTTGAGAAGCACTTTGTACTGCAGAAAATACATCCTTTATCCTAAAATCAGCAGGCGATTATAGCATCATTTCACAATTATCTCAAGTGATTTAAATAAGATGGACACAGCAAGAGTTTTTTGATGATTAATTTTTAAAATAAAAGACCCCCTTCACTGTCTAAAGTTAAGAATGAACAAAATGTGAAATATGATGGCTGTAGGGAAGTACAGAATGAGTAAAGGTAGTCTATATTTTATTTACAGAACCAGCTGCTCACAAAAGGCATGGTGATCCTAAGGGACAAGATCCGATTTTATGAAGGTAACGTGGATTTTAGCACAGCTATGTATGCCACAGGAATTTCAGCAAATGCACTCTGGAGGCACTGGCATGCATTCCACTCTCTTCCTGGGACTATGGATTAGCATGTCTCATTCCATTCCTACAGTCTGTTGTTGGGTCCTGCCTTGTTGTTCTCATTAACCTTCATAAAGGGGAGGTGATTGCCCAGAGCAGCATTGAGGGAGTCAGGGAAGGATTGCCTCCAGCAAGGACACTTCCTTCTCCTTCAGTTATATCCTGCTCAGAAAAAGTGAAAATAGACTGAGGTATGTAATAAACAAAAAATGTAGCACAAAGATCCCAGTTAGTTTAAGTATCTAAGTCCAAAATAATGCCGTAGCTTTTTTAAAGAGTTATTCTGGAGTCATGCTGACATAAATGAGGTCAGGCACTGTCTCTCTTGTTTTAAAGTCAAGGCTCCATTTAACTGTCTACACCTTTTGGAGGTGCCACCTCATGGAAGTAACATCAAGGATAAACCTCCATCTGGTGTGTTGCTTTATTGTCACCCATATTTTGTCTTATGCTATTACGTGGCGTTTAGATGTGTTCTTAAATATACTGTCTTGTTCTAGATTTGGCATGCAAGTTGTGCATGTTAGAAAAAAATTTCTTCACTAAAAGAGTTGTTCAGACATTGGAACAGGTTGCCCAGGCCAGTGGTGGAGTCACCACCTCTGGAGGTATTTAAAAGTCATGTACATGTGGCACTTGGGGACATGGCGTAGAGGTGGCCTTGGCAATGCTGGGTTAATGGTTGAACTTGATGATCTTGGTGGTCTTTTCCAGCCTAAATGATCTGTGATTCTATACATCAGATGGTGAAATGTTTTCCTAATAGCTTCAAGAATTATTGCCCATGTAAACATTCTAAAGATCTTTGGGGAATGAAGGCAGTTTTAAAGAAATGCATCTTTCTTTTTCCAAAGCTGTAGTCATAATGTCACTTAGACTAAATATACTGCTTAAGCAGGAGCTTGGATACAACTGTTTCCATTAGTCTCAGCTGTCTATAAATCCTGGATGTGACCTTTCATTACTGACAGTACAGTTGATCAGATTAAGATGGTGCTATGGAATCAAGCTTTTCTGATGAAAAGACAGTAGCCCTGAACACTGCAAAAAGAGAACCAATTTCACATTAAAAACCCCAAAGTCCCTTTTTTTGAAAAGTACTGAAACTCCTTAAGCTAAACACCAAATTCCACAGCTATATAAAAGAACAGCTTGGAGAGCGTAAGGGGAGCTGTAGGGATCTCAAAGCCTTCATAGCTGCTTTGTAAATCACAAAGGAAGTTGCTTTATAAGTATCAAATCAGCAGATGAGATACAGACCTAGCAAAGTCCAATCCTTTTTTTTTTCCCTGGTATTACCAGCTTGAAAATCAAAAATACTGTATCTGATGTTTGAGATCAAAGCTTAGATGAAAACCTAAAATGTGAGACCACTAAAAGGCTTTAAATTATAGGAACATGTTTAGGAAATACCAAATTTCAGCAAGCTGTTGATTTAAATCTTATTTTCGTTTTTGATTTAGTGTGTAATTTTATGGTTGCCCCTTAAGATATGGTCAGAAATTCTGGTAAGGTGAGAATTAAACGGGTCATGTTTTTTCCAAGTCTATGCTCAGAAATGTTATCTCTCTAAAACTGGCAAGTTACAGGAGGGTAGCAGTAATTCAGGCATCTCATTCAGAGGCAGAGGTGTTTCTGACACACAGCTTTCCTGGGGAGTTGCTGGTGGACTTGAGTTTCCAAGGCTGGAATGTGTGTTTCTTGGCAGGAAGTGCAGCCCAGCCACAGAGTCCATCCTGTGGTCAGTGACCCCATGGCTCTCAAAACACCCAAGACAGAGCTGGAAGCATGGAAGTCTCGAAGCTCCCATTCTGAGTAGGCTTCGCTTCCTCCATCTGCCACAGCAGCAGTCCTGCCCTCAAATCTCAGGTTGCCCTCACCCCAAGGTTTGAGTTTCCCTCTCTATTTGGTGTTGAAGTTTTCAAAAGGTAAAAAACCCCACACTTTGGAGGGGTTTTGTCCTTCAGAAGGTTTTGAAAATCATGGAATCACAGAATGGTTTGGGTTGGAAGGATCATCCTGATCCACCCACCTGCCATGGGCAGGGACACCTTCCACTAGACCATGTTGCTCCAAGACCCATCCAGCTCCACTTGGACACTTCCAGGGGTGGGGCAGCCACAGCTTCTCTGAGCACACTCTGTCAGGGCCTCATCACCCTCAAAGTGAAGAATTTCTTCCTAATATCTACTTATTTATTCTTATATTTCTTTCATGAGTTTCAATTAACTTTTAGAAGCCCTGTGAAAAGTACCAAATGCATTTTTATGCCATACAAAATTGACTGTATTGTGCTTCATTAAAATGAGCATTTAGAGTAACCCAGTTCCCTGGAATCTGGCAAATGCTTATGCTAAGCGTAGTAATCTTTGCCTGACAGGAAAAAAAGGATATATCCTTGATAACACATGTAAGTCATGTGAAAGATGCTCATTATCAATAAATCATAGGAATTCTTCCACAGGCGTCAGTAGAAAGCCTGCCTACCTAAGTCATTTAACTCTGCACCGTTCCTGAGCTGCTGTGCAGAAATCCGTTACATCTCAAAACAAGCTGTCCACAAGATGGAATAAGTACTTGATGGTAAAGGCATGTTTACCTCAACAGAGTAATTTAACTTCATACTATTCTAGCAACAAGATTTATAAGGTCTTTTAACCTCACCTTGTGGGAACTAACGTATTTAACTCTTCAAAACTCTGCCTTCAGGGTATAGTGGCTGAGTTTCTCCTTCACGATTGGATTTATATGCTGGAAGCACTTTGGTATTTCAGACACTAGTATTGGATGTTAAAATGCAAGGTTATTTTTGTGATTTAACCCCAGCCAGCAGCTCTGCCCTATGGAGCCACTCACTCACTTCCCTGTGTGAGATAGTGGGGAGAGTTGGAAGGGCAAAAGTGAAAAACCTGATGTGTTGAAATAATGACAAGTTCATAGGTAAAGCAAAAATTATGCATGCAAGCAAAGCAAAATAGTATTCATTCCCCACTTTCCATGGGCAGGCAGGTGTTCAGCCATTCCAGGAAAGTCGGGCTCAGTGATGCACAATGGTGACTTGGGAAAACAAACATGATCACTCCAAATATCCCGCCTTCCTCTGTCTTCCCTCAGTTCTGTATGCTAAGCATGACACCATATGGTCTGGGATGTCGCTATGGCCAGTTGGGAAAAGCTGTGCCAGCCATGTCCCCTCCCCAGCTCCTTGTTCCCCCCCAGGCCCACACTGGTGGGATGGGAGAGGAGCAGAAAAGGCCTTGGCTCTGTGCACGCCTTGCTCAGCAATAACTAAAACTATCACAGTGTTCCAGCCACTACCAGCTATTGGGAAGAAAATTAAACTTAGTCCAGCCAAAACCAGCACATGGTTTATTATTATTAATTACTATTACTATTACTACTATCATTGTTTTTATTATTATTACTTCTACTACTGTTACAGGTGCTAGAAATTTTTGGACTTGGTTCCCTGCGGTATTTCATTAGAACTAATGCAAAATGGATTTTTTTATAAGGTTTTAAAAATGGAAACAGAGAACACCCTTTTCAGTCTTATACATGAGTGCACAGGATAGAGAGAACTCCTGCCTGATGGTGCTGAAAATAAGACATTGGCATGTTCAACAAGCCAGCAGCTGCAGTATAGCATGGTGATCCACATTTGTCGCTGAAAGCACTTAAAGTCATCAACCTGGAAATAGTTCAGGAGTTGCAGATTCACCAGAGCTATTCATCATGTGCTTAAAAAGGCAGGGGGTCAAGTACCCCATAGTAAACATTGGCACTTGGCTAACTTTGAGTGTGGTTAGCAGTGTCGATGCTTTCATGCATAATTGCTTTGTGATATACGTGTAATTCTGGGCAAAATATTCCCTGGCTGAGGCTCAGAGTAATGCTCTAATACAAAAATTGAAAATAGTATCAGATTCTGATACCAGTAGTAATATTGATTGATTGCTACTGAATTTGAATCCTGATAAGTCATATTGTCTTCTCGAAATTCCTCAGAATCTCTGATGCGTTTCTCTCCATAACACTTGCTGGTGGAGGTGCAGGGGCATTGCTCTCCTCTCACAGTTGGGTTGGGGGACAAAGGGATGGTAAAGAGCTTGTCAAGCCATTTTGGGGAACAGGGATCTGAAGCCAGAACCGACCTACTGAACCAGATTTCCTGTATGGATCTTGGCTCCTACATTTGCCTCTGCGTTGTGTAAAATGCTCTGTGAGGAGCTCAGTGTCCGACTTGGTTGTACAACCTGGCCAGAGCTTCTCCAGATTCCACTGGGGAGGATTCCAGGTGGCTGCAGCTGGAGAAGGAATGGACATGGAGATGGCCATGCTGTGAGGACCATGGGGAACTCACCCCATAGCAAATTCTAACTGCGTTGCTTGAAAGTTACAGTAAAAATTAGACCCCTAACAGCATTGTTCTTTTCCATAGATCTTGAGAGAGTTTTTCTGTGTAAGTGGAAAAGGGAACAGTGGAAAAGCTACAAGAGATCAGTTTGAGGGGATGCTTTACGAGCATCTCCACAGAGTGTGGTTTGCTCTGCTGCCCTGCAGCTTGAAAGGCAGGAAGGAGGGAGAATGGTGAGGTAAATAACTCTGCAGGAATGCTTGCACATTTAACCTGCTGTGTCCTCCCCCTGCTCTCCTCCACAGTCCTGTCCGGTAAGTATTACTGCAAGAGAAGAATGTAACCTGGGCTGTTAGTCTTTGTTCTTCACAGAGTTTTCCTGAGTAACCTCAGAGTCTCTGAGTTTATTAAGAACATTAGATGAGTCACCTGAAAAGACACAATTATGGAAGGATCTGATACACCAAAAGGAATACTAATTCCATTCTGCTAATAGTAACGCCTGCATAATTCATCTTAGCATAGAGTACCAGATTCACATTGTTTCCTGCATGTTTTACTTTTTGCAGTTAGCTGGTTACAACCAAAACTGTTCACTGGTTTGTTTTGTGTTTTTGCAGGGCAGAAACTACTGGATACCTTAGCTGAAACCTGGGATTTTTTCTTCAGTGATGTCCTGCCCATGCTGCAGGCTATTTTCTATCCTGTGCAGGTGAAAAAAATTACTCTATTACCATAGAATATTGAAAAACTGGAAAAAGCAACTTTACAGGTTCATGAGCAGATTTATGCAATCCTTAATTCTCTCTCCTTGGGCCAACCTCCCGGTGCAGCTGTTCTGTATAGTCATGTCATGCAAATAAATTACTTATGCAAATGGTCTGAAGTGCTTGGGTGGAAAAGATGAAGGGGAACTTTGAAAACAGAAGTGGAGTGCAGGAAGGCTGGTTAGTCCTTCTCCAATCACACTAAAAGTCAAAAAAGGTTATGAAAAAAAGGTTATGATAAACTGAAATGTTGCACAGTGAAATAAGTGGAGCTGTGTTTGATTTAAATGTATGCATTTCCTTCTCTGCAATGTGAATTTTGTCTTTGAAGTATCTCTGCTTTTGTAAAGCAGTTGTACTTCTGAGATCAAATTCTATGCTATGGTAAGTGGACAGCAACCGTCAGTGGAGTTTGACCAGTTTAGATGAGCACAGATTTTGACTCCAGTAATTTTAAATACACAATAAGTACTTGATCTTGTAATTTAATGGTGGCCAGAGAGTACTGTTTATCACTGAAGTCTCAAGGAAATCTGTACCAGATAGGTGTGAGTGATCTTTGCAACTGCTCATAGATGCCTACAGATTTTAGTGGGAATTTGGTGCCTGAATATATTTGAGGAAGCTTCAGAAACCTTCTCGCATTTTTTCAAGTGCACTTTATGCCTAAAATGATTGCCCAAATGTTAACGATATTACCATTTGCATCTTCAGACATTTACAGGTATGAAGTCTGAATTTAAAGGAAAAGCTGCTATTTCACGCTGAATTTTATTCTGAAAGGGAAGAGCTCATAAAGCATATAGGGCTACTTCACCCATAGACTTGTGTCTTACCAGTAGAAACTCTAAAACAGTAGAAATAAGGTATTATTAAAAACATACTAGAACAAAATGGGAGATTTTTCTAAGTGTCCTGTAATTTAAATCCAAGGTATTTGTACACTTAGAGATATAGGTAGGCTCTAAGCCTTTTTAAATAAAGCACTTGACTAAACTAGAACTCACTCAGTTGTTTTTTGAAAATTGCACCGAACAGCCCTATTCTCTGTTGTATTTCTGAGGCCTTTGAAAATATTTTAGTAACACGAGTCTTTTCCCCTATCAGATGGAAATAATTACTTGAATTTCCAAAGGAACCATGAGGGTTCAAGAGCCCTAAGTCCCATGTAAATTCAAATAGATGTTGTTGCTCATGTTCTGAGGTTTCTTCCAAAAGCCCAATTGGTGCTTATGTGCTCTTGTAAATTCTATTAATTAGCAACTGAAGCAGATTTGGGGCCTTCTTTACTTCAGTTTAAATAATTTAGAAAGTGAAAAGGAATGGGTAGGGTTGGGTCAGGCTTCTTTATTCCAGACATAAGTCAACACCAGTTGAAGACCAAACCTTCCATATGTACAGCCATATATTCCCAAGGAAAAACCCCTAATGCCAGAAAGAGAAACAGTTTCACAGTTCTACATAAGGCAGGCGCTGTTAATCTCTGCAGACAGAGCTGGAGTTGTATTCCTCAGCTGGGAGTTTTCCTCAGTGAGAAGGTATTGTTGAAGTGAAAAAATATGGCTTTGAAAATGCAATATGAAACTTCAGCTCTGCTCCTGCCTTATAGTGAAGTCTCTCAAACTGTATAGAAAAGAGGATCCACAGGTGGGCTGAGTCAGGATTCCTGCCAAATTTGAAGACAGTAAACTGTGAGTACTCAAAATCTTACAAAATAATGGAAATTCAACCAATTTGAAGCCCTGTTTTTTTTTTTTTTTTACTTATGATACATTTAATTTGTGATGTACTGTTAAAATACAAAATATTCATATATCATCCAGCTCTCATCCTGCCTCAACCCTTCATCCTCTCCACATGCGGTCAGACTCAGTCACCGTCTGTAGAGTTCATCACTGCCAAATCAAATTTACTGTGCAGGCTTGGGGGCTGCTCTCTGTCCTTTGTTATGTTTCCTTCATGTTTCATTTAGGTTTACCGTTCTTGTAATTCCTTGGAGGGGAGGAGGGAATTTGAACAGAGGATTTTGAAACTCATTTTCATATTGCTCATAATCCATCTTGCTTTTTTTTGTTTCCAAGGGAAAGGAGCCCTCGGTTCGGCAATTGGCTCTTCTGCATTTTAGGAATATAATTACCCTC
>WEIT01004634.1:10071-22496 GCA_013389985.1 Dryoscopus gambensis | reverse complement strand
CCTCCAAGGCTCTGTGTCTCCTTTCACCTCCAAATCATATACTAGAAGTGTATTTCAAAGTGGAGGCTGTGTATAATCAGGGGCAAAATTATTAAACCGGAAGCAAGGCACAAACATCGTCACCTACGCTCTCCCCCTCACCCTAGGCATTTACAAACATATCAAGAGGACTCAAATTTAAAACAATTTTTTGCAACTTGTTCAGAAGCCTGAGTCACAGAAGACAGTTTTAAGCTGCAAGACTGTAGCAGATTTTCTACCAGAATTACTTAATCTTTATCTGCAAGACCTATTGCTTGCACAACCTTTCCCACCTGGCATATACATGTGCCTTAAGTTGACAAAAAAAAAAATTTGAGTAGCAACAAACCCAAAAACTTAAGACATTATTTCCTATAAAAAAATCTAAATTACTGAAAGATCACATGAAACACAACCTTCAGAGTGAGACATTTTTTGTCTGGAAAATGAGGGGTTTGGTTTGTTTGGGTTTGGCCTTTTTCTGTTTGTGTGGGTTTTTTTAAAGAAAAGAGTTGGCTGATAGCAGTTTTATTAAAAATCCTTCAGAAATCAATACATTAACTTTCTCTTTGTGCCTCAGACTGTCTGTACTTCCAGAAAGCTTTTGATCATCTTATATTTGTCATATATAGGATAACTTATTGCATGTGGTGGTACCCATCTCAGCATGTGGTCTAGACCGCCCTCAGAACTTAAATATGTACAGGCTTGTAAGGACATATCTGGAAAAAAACAGAGGAAAACTTGGTACTGCAGATTTGGTACTGGGGATTTAATAGATGACTTTTGTCTCTCTGTGACAGGACTGAAGCACAGTAAAGGTGTCTTAGAACAACATGCTGTCGAAAAGGTAGTTTTTCAAAAGAAATTATGTTAAACTGGAAGTTCTGACTACTTATTTCATCTTGTGGAAAAATAGGATATTACCTCTGTTATCCTGGATCTATTACATTTCTCAAATCTCTTTGAATTGCTTTGTTCTCAAATAGCTGTCTGGACATAATTATACCAAAAGCTTTTTGAGTGTGAAGAATGCCCAACATATCTTCACCTGAAACATCTCTCCAGGCCTGAGGATTTGTCTGCCTGATCAGTATTTTTAAAATTGAGAAAGAACATTTCCCTGTTTGCAAGGCTGACATGGCATCCAACTGCTATTTCTGTCTGTCTTATAATCGCCAAGATTTAGGTTATATTAAAAAAAAGGGCATGGTTCAAAAGCATTTTATAAGAGTTCCTAACATCCTCACGGTTTGGATCTGATACCTGGTGCAACTGGGAGGCTGAAGGGACCATGTCCTAGACCACCTGCACAAAGAAGGGGAGAGCTGTGGTCCTCACAAAGGGAAGTTCCTTCTCTGTCCTTGCAAGACTGAGAGAGAGCCCAAGAGCCAAACGTGAGCTTGAACTATTGGTTCTCTGAATTGGTGTTTGACACTGAACAAGCAAACCAGATATTTAGTGTTTGGTGCATGATTTGGGACAGAGGTAAAGAGTATCCTTTAAAACCTTCACCCTCACAGTTTCAGTCTTTAAAGTTTAAAACTAATATAGATTTTCTCTTGAAAATTTAAACTACAATCCTGCGTTTGTGCTGCCTTCTCCTCCACAGCCTAGTGAGATATTATATATCATTTGAAAAGATCCTTCTGGATGAAAGACAACATGCAATTTAATTATTCTACTGCTATCAAATGATGCTAACACAAATAACACCAAACAAAAGGACAGTGCTGAATATATTTTCCAAATTTGCTATATTCATAGAGCAAACAAACGCAAATGGAAACACAGCAGCAAATTATAGCATTTGCAAAAACAATATTAAAATATAAGTGAATACAGAAAAAATATTTTAATTAACAAAACAAATCAAATGGAAAAGATTCCTCAAATAAAGCTTTAAAAGTGAGTCTCTGTGTGACTGCCATGACTAATTATGCATCCATGTAATGTGTGTTCAATTTAGGCTTATTTAAATAGCAGAAATGCTCATTAGCTGCAGTATATCTGTGAAGCTTCAATAAACAGTCTAATGGTTTTTATGTTTAACCAATTTCATAAGTTCCTATAATTTTAGCTTTAGTAGCTCATTAATGTTACTTTTGATATCCATCTTACAGAATTCCTTTAAAGTGAATAGTAGCATTACTTCTGAAAAATACAAATATACTGTAACTTTCTTAATCTAAAATGTATAATTACAGCTGTCATATGCCCTAACAGATTAACTGCTGGCACTGCCCAGTCTAAGTGCCCAGCAAATAAAGAAAGGCACAATTATGCTTCCAACAATCTCTATCCCACTAGTGTACTGAACAAGATTAAAAAGTGGTTTGACTGGATAAAGCTGGGTCCAGTTACACTGGGAAAGGGTCCTGCTGCAAGCTGCTACTGACTTGTTTTCTGTCACCAGGAAGTAAAAGTGTCTGATGTCTATCAGAATTTCTGCCCTAAGTAAAAAGGACTTTAGAAATCATCATGAAGCCAATTCTGGATATTGGAAATAGGTAATCATTTCAGAATGTGGAACTGCTGCACCCAAACTCCTTCGGTAAACCGATTTGTGGAGAAAAATCTGATTCCTCAGCAGGAAAACTACCTATTTCAATATGAATATTTTGAATGTATATAAATTTCACTTATATAACATTTTTTTTACAAATCTGGTGACTTAAAGCCTGTTGGTGCGAGGCAGATGCTGTGCTACCAGGGAGATGCCAGGGCATTCCCAGCTGGGGTAGCACAGCCTCTCTTCCTCCCCTTTACTCTCTCATTAGATAGTCAAGGCTTCAGTGCTCTGAGGTCAAAGTTACCCAATGGTCTGAGTAGGCTGTATGAAGAAACTCAACACTCCTTCCAAGTTCTGGAACTCCTGGTTTCTGTGAAATTTGAAGTTCTATATTTGTTCAAAGGAAAACTAAAATCTTTTTCACTTATGGGGTCAGAGCTCTGCAAACCTTTTTTCCTTTGTTTCCTAGCAAATGCTTCTCAAACTGTAGAAATAAAAATTAAGTATGAGTGGGTTAAAAAATAAAATTGTAAACAACTTGGGGAAAGTTATCTTTACTGTATGTTGAACTATTCTAGGGGAGCAGTAAGCCTGGGGTTTGCTGCTGCAGTTTCCAAGCAAGATGACAGTTGTACTAAAAGTAAAAGCAAAATATCTGAAAGTTGTGACTGATTCCTGGAATTACGAAATAAAGTTTTGCCCTTCAGTCACGATGCAATAGCTAGCTACTACCAACATTTTCATAAATCATATTTTGGTTCACAAATAACTTACTATTTCTGGGGTTCTTTTACAAAGGCAGTACTTGGAGTTTGCTTGGATATTTTTGCATTTCTCTTTTTTACCTCTCCAGGAAAATAAAATAGAAATTATCATGCTAAGATTCAGTGTTCTGGTTACATGGGAATTCTTCCTCTTTACTGCTGCCTGATAAACAGAGTGTCAAACTAAACTTTGGTTGCCAGTTCCCTATTCTGGCTTAGTCCCTTGTTCTGCACTGAATTTCGTAGTGCATTTTGAGCACTATTTTCCATACTTTCTCCGTGGTTCTCCTTGGAAATTCATGAAAATGAATCAGAACAAGGGCATTTGTTCCAAAATTTTGCAGTCCAAAAGTATTGCTCCCTTTGCTTATCAGAAGGAAATAGATTAGAAAAGGGTTATTCAAAGTTCAGACTAAAACCAAGTGGATTGGTGTTAAGTAGGATGTAGAGGCTGAACACAGTGTGAGGGAGTACACAGAACTGCAATTGTATATGTTGAGTTGCAATCTGGAATGGTGACAGAAGGTATTTCAGTAAGTCACTAATACATTTTAGGTCTCAAAAATAACAAACTAAGCAAAAAAAGCAGGAACTGGAGGAAAACTACAAAATTCCTCTCACAGCTCTTTATTTTTGTGGGTCAGTTATGATGGCTTGAAGGCTCTGGTAAGCTTTGCAGTTAAAATAAAGCAGCTTGTATTTGTGAAAAAAGTTTTTTCAAGAAGAAGCAAAAAATTTTTCTTACTCCATCTGCAGTAGTTGGATTTGAACAATTTGTTGGGCTGTTTTACTGCTTTTAGTAAAATGGTAACTTTTTAAAAACAGTCTAGAAGGCAAGTCCCCTGTTTCATCTATAAGCCACTTCAGGAGCATAAAATGAACCTAGGAGTCAATTTTTTTAAGTAAGTGATGCATTTGTATGATCCCCAGTGGGAGGATGAATACCCACTAGAGCTGTTGCTTAAAAACCCAATCAGCATTTTATTTTAAAGAAACAAAAAAGCCTAAACACCTATTGTGAATGCATGGAATCTCATTTGCAAATTTAATAGTTACCATGCAAGAATAGGAAACATCTTGTTGAGGATAATAGACTAGATAAAACTTTCTAACCTGTGAGCTATTTCTGCTCAGTCACCCACACACTTATGGCTTCTCATGAAACTTTCAAACAGGAGCATCTAAGCTGCCCTGAACACTTTGTTGAACTGGGGCTAAGTCTAATTTTAATTGCTCTGGTTTTGACAGTATTTTCTTTATTCTTGTATTAGTAGAACCAGCATTTATAGGACATAATCCGCTGTCTTAGCCCCTACCAATCTGCAGATCCACGAGGTGCCTTACGACTTAGGTCAATTGACAGAACTCTTTGTATGAGCAGCAATTAATGTGTTTATTCAATGTGCACTTGAGTCACCCAGTCACAGAATAACTGAGACTAGAAGGGCCCTCTGGAGTTGCATTCAAAGTTAGATTAAGATCCAAGTTAAATCAGTTTGCTCATGGCACTGTCCAGTTTTGAGTAGCTCCAGTATTTTCATCTCCATCTTTTGATGGGGAATACCTGAATATTTCATCTCTTGAATACAGAAGCGTGCTTCATTTAGAAAAACCAACCACAAACAAAAAACCACAACAAAGCACTAAGAAGATAAGATGTTTTGGTGTTGTTTTTTTTTCCTTTTTCATTTCTTTTTGTTATGTGCACTGAGGTAGTCTGGAGTTTTGGCTGTAATCCAGCTCAATGGTGAAAAGCAAATTTGACTTTCATTAAGACAGCTTAAAAAAAAAAAAAGACTTAGAAGCAACTGAAATGGTATGCTCAAAATAAGCACTTTATGCACTCAAGTCTTAGTTTCTTTTCACTTTCACAACATCCAAAACAAATGACTTGCATTTTTCCTTTTTATTTGATTGCTCTTCTAACAGCAGTTTCACCCAAAATACAGCATGAAACTGAGGTGTTTTGCTCAGCCCCAAAGTAAATGACTCTCTTCTCCCATGATCAGCTCACTGCATGACTTTGTTCCCCTCCCATTTTATGTTCCTATTTAAAAACCTCTTAACAATTAATTTAGACTGTGAATGCACCCTAGGAAATACAAGACTGGCACAGTATTAGGGCTAAGCAACACAGTAAGTTCAGTCTTTTAACTGGTAATTTTTAATGTGGTAATTTTTAATGTGGGAGAAAACAGAATCACTCCTGTATCAAAGGGACTATGAATCAAGACAAAATATTCTCATTGCATAGGTTAATATTGCTTTACCACAGAAGTGGTAAAAAAGAAAACCTTCCAAAACCCCTAAACACAGGGTTTTAAAAACACCACCAAAAATTTTTTCCAAAATTCTCAGTCGATCAATGGCATTATCAGAGTAGTCAGTGAATCTCTTAAAAAAATCTTAAATCATCGTCTCCGTGCTTCCTGGAGGTTAGACTGAGCCCTGAAGTATGACCCACACAAATGCCAGTCTTTCCCCAGCAATGCAGCTCCAAGAGGAATGGGAGTCTGTTCTCTCAAAGAGACACAGCCTGCACCTCCCGTGCCCTGCAGAGCAGGAGGCAGCCCTGAGTAATCAGCACCGTACACAGCTGGGTGCAGCTGCTGTCTAGAAACAGCCTAGGATGCAAGAAACTATCCCAAAGCAGTAGTAGCACATGCAAGATAGGACTCCTCCTGGAACTCACTTCACATGTTCCTCAAAACACCAGGCTGATCCTTCTTTTTACTGTAGGAGAGGGTTTAGACTCTTCTCATGGTGACATGATGGTTTATCATTCTATACAACTGGATGTGGAGCAGGGAGTGCCGAGTACATCATTCAGGTTTAGAGCCTGCTTAGATCACTTCAGATTTACCTTTTTCCTTGACTGCAAAGATTCACAAAAGCACATTATGCTAAGAAATTTTGAATACTAAATCTTCTGGTCTTGTGCAATCTGAGGCACTTGCCAAGTCCCCTGTCAGAGCATTTATACCCAAAACATGTCATGGGTTAATTGGCTGGCATGACCATGCCCTGGAGAGGCAGGTACATTGATCACTAAGGCTTTCAGAACTTGCTAACCTACATGACCGTCTCCAAGCTGAAAACCTATTCATTTTACCAATGGGCCTTCTGCTGAGTTAGTGTTTTTAACTTTTGAGGCACATTCAATGAATGTGCCTGAACTCATTAAGTCAAACCTAGTGTCAGAAGAGAACAGTCTATAAACACTGCTCAGTTCCCATGTTCTTAGCTGTAGTTCATGCTCATCTCTCTGCTAAATGCAGACAATTCATCCAGTCTCTGAAATGTCATCAATGTACCAATTTCTGTATCTTTAATACAGAATTAAGTAATTGCTAATTTTTAACTCTAAACCTTGTGAAGTGCAACTAAGAAATATTGTGTAAGAGAGAAGTCACAGTTCTCTTGTATATGCACAAGAAAAAAAGTAATACCCAGACCAGTTGAACCAGAATAATGAATGTTTCAATTCCTGTTTAATTTGCTAGGTTGAAAAAAAAAAAAAAGAGATATTTCAGAGATCAGTTCAGCTTCAAGATGTAATATAATGAGTTTCTCTAGAGTTAATTAATGAGACCAGAAGAAATTCCCAAGAGTCTCTTTGAGATCCCACTTGCATTGAGAAGAAAAATATATACTGGAACTGTACTTCTATGCTGAGTTAGAGCTCTATACAGCAATATGCAGAGAACTGCCTACTTACCAGACCCTCAAGTCTTTTTCTAAAAGGTGTACCTGAATGAAAAATTCCTGTAAGAGGACCAGCAGTCACAAGCTGCATAACCTCACGAAGACCAATTTCACAAAACTGTCAAAGGACAGGACATGGCTGCAGCTAAAAATAACAATCAGTATTTGCATTAGTCAGGATTACCTTTATTGTCACTTAGAACGGAGCCAAAGGCACTGATCACCACATCGGCTTTCAGACGGACAACCTGATCCTCATCTTCTCTCCAGTTTCCATCACTGTCTTGTTCGGTTCGAACAAATTCCATAGCAACAATTTGTCCATCTTTAAGAACAACTTTCCGAGGAGAGAGGAAAGGCAGAAATTCACACTTCTCTTCTTTTGCAAGTTCCATCTGTAGAGCAGAAGCAATAAAATATATAACTTTAACTATGCTGTGTTTTCATTAAAAAAAAAAAAATCCAACAAGAAAACATTTTTTGACACAAGATGTTACCATGGATTCTTCTATAGCAGAAATCAGCAGTGTCCAGTATGCAGACAGTCATCTTACTGTCAGCTTCAGAGCCTCTCACACTATTAAATCAAGCAGTGGCAGTAGGTAAATTTTCAAGGCAAATATTTCTCCAGTATATTTTCTTATTCTTCCATTACTTTGATTATGTTCAACTCCTCTGAGGGCAAAAGACTTCATTTATGTAACTATTAGTGTCTTTTAAGAAGTGGCCTAGTATTAACTTAGTCCATGCCTGGATTTGTGTTTACAATGATTTTAAGATTTTTTAAAATGCTGACTACCATGTAGAAGCAAAAGTTTTCTGAGTGACAACCCAGACTTAAGATCTTCTGAATCTCTGCCGTGGTAAAACTGCTTAAGTCAATTGTCTTAAGAATTTGACCATCTCTGTTTACGCAACAACTTTTCTGAATGTGTAATATCCCATCTGACATGATTCTAGCATGACCATTACTAAATTAAGCTGCTTTTATTTTACTGTTTTCAAGGCCCACTGCATGACTGGATGAGTACAAACATTGACAACCTCTAGAAATTTACCCAGGCTTCTACCAAAGATTTCGGTTCAGAGAGACAACTGATTACAGAAAGAATCTGAATAGCACGTGAGTCTGTACAATGGCTTCAGTAATCCCACTGTGTCTAGAACTCTTGACTGAAGTGCAACAGAAGTAAATCATGCACCAAGAAACCCTCTGTTATTTTCTTTGCAGCTCCATTCCCATTCTGGAAGATCTAAGGTGCCCACCTTCTTGAAACAAATGACCAACTACCATAAATATCATTATAAACATGCATTAGATGGCCTGCTATCCTCAAGTGTATAAAAGTGTAATGTACCAAATAAATGAAAAAAGAAAAAGACCACCGGAATAAGAAAATATAATCTGCAATAAACCTCCTGTAGTACATATAAATTGAGGAAGCAGAATCAGTTTCAAAGCATCCAGATGACCTTATAAATGCCAAAGTGCAAAGCCAAACTAAAAATCAAACTGAATGCTGAAATATGTGATGAATAACATCGCTTCACTGTCATGGGCAGTGATTCAAAGCCAAAATCACTGTAAGTAATTTTCTTACCAGGAAGAAAGTAAAGGAAGGGAAAGAAGGAAAGCCTTTTATAGGGTCAAAAGGCAATGTCAGAATCACTGAGATTTCTTAAACAACAGCCAGAAGGTTATCATTCCAGGATCTAACCGTGATCTGAAAAGCCACCTACAATACTCTAATGGCTGTTGGATTACAAGATTAAAAATTTTATTTCATTTTCCAATTTGCAAGAAATTCTATCACCTGCTTGCAAATACATCTCTCTGACCTGTCAGGAAACAGATACAACAGTGGACAATTATTTAAATAGAGAATATACAAAGTGAGCCTCAGATCTTTAATAAACATTCATATATTTTAAGAGCATTTTTATAATGCTGTCTGTTAAGTACCTACAGTACACTTTCAGGCCACATAAAATGACTAAGATGCCTTCTCAGAAATGCTGCTATTCAATTTTACCTCTTCTGGGACAGCCCTGATATGAGTGAATCCCTTCCTGAAGACCACAAACACGCGACGAGCTCCGCAGCGCAGAGCAGATGTTGCACAGTCAAAAGCAGTGTCTCCTGCCCCGAGTACAATCACAGTTCCATGTATTGATGGCAACGGAGAGTGACAGGCACACATCCCTGAAAGATAAAAGGAAAACCCCATTTTCAAGTAGAGAAACCATTTCTGCATGACAGCTCAAAAGGTACTTGTACTCAAAGCAGTGTAAAATTGCATCTTACAGTTTCCAAGCATGGAGTGTCACTATCAAATTATTCTGCTCCACTGAAAGACAGTTTTATTCCCCCTTTTAAGATATGCTCATATACATAATTTCATAGTCAGTACTCTAAGCAGCTGCATCTTTTTGTTGAGGAAGAATTCAAATGACAACATGTTTGTAGGATTGTGGGTCCTGTCAGGTTGAAACCAGAATGGTGAGATCTTTTTATTCAAAAAGTAAGTTTTTTTCTCATCAGATTCATTATCCTCCCAGTTAAAAAAAAACAAAACCAAAACCAAAATCAAACCAAACCAAAAAAGATGACCAGCTGTTGACAGTTTTGTGTAATAGTGTACCAATATCAGTCCCCTCAGTCAGATTTCTATAAAGCACTGACACTGTTCTGGCTGTGACATGATTCTCAGAGGCTATTCAGCAGCTGAACATTAGGAGAAGGAATATGGTTACAGTAATTCCTAGTTCTTCCACTGGAAGAAAATGTTTAATCTACTGTAGCTTTCTACAAATTTGTAAAAAGCCACATGGAGAAAATGACAACATTATGTGTTTATCATCTACATCTTGTATTTGATGATTCAATTAAACAAGAAATACTTAAGTAAAACTGAACATTGTCTGTTCCTCGGATGAGACTGCACTTTATCGCATGTTTAAGTACAACTAACTGTTGATTAGGCAAATGGTCATAACTTGAAAAATAATGACATAAATAATACAAAGCTATATTCTCAATGAGTCCAGGACAGTTCCAGTCAGGAGGCACTAAGCTGGCCATTTACCTACCGTACTTTAACTCAAGTATCCTACTATAGCAGATTTTCACATGTAATTGGGGAACACAAGTATTATTGAAGTAAACAGTGCTTTTAATTTAGACATATAAGCAGAGTGAGAAACATCTTAATACACCTATTCTCTTTCCATTTGAAAAATGGTTAATGTATGACAAATGCTATAATTCCCCCCTCCTCCCTATGTATATGGTGTTTATTTTAATAGGATTCTTAGTCTAAAATTCTCTCTAAACTTTTCTCATTTATTTTTAATGAACTTAGTACTTCATACAAATTGAGCAGTGGACAAAGCACAAGTGAAGCAGGGGACTGTCAGTTCAGGGTGCCATTAGAGTACGTGTCTAGAAGGAGTCAGTCAGAGCAGCCCTCTTTGCTCTTGGGAACACACTCCCACAGTAAATTCACATCTATGTATCGGCAAGGGGAACCCTTTTGGGGGAAAGTATATTAACAAGTGGCATTCAGAATTAATAAGCAGGCAGAATATGTATTTTACCATGAATAAGTCTATTACGTCTGTTATTTAGATAGCTGTCATAGTGAAAAAAGGAGGATAGGGTAGGATGTAGTCCGTGTATATTTTATTTTAAAATTCCATGCCTTAGAGAGCAAAAGGTGGCTATAGCTACAGACAGACACTAGGAAAATTAAGTAAAAGAGACTATGTTAATTAACAGACAACACCAAAGAGCTATCTATTACTGTCAATCAGAAAAGGTTAGTTCTTCCAAGTTCATCCTTTTTCCCATTGTAGACTTAATATAAAAAAACCGTATCATCACATATGGTAGCAAATCAAGAGTGCTACTTTGCAATATTTTGAAAGATGTGGATCACATTATATAGATACTCATGCAGGCAGATGACTTACAATACATAAGTGCTACATATCTTCACAGAATTCTGCAAAGTATTTTTAGTCAAATTGTTTCAAGAGGGGATTGTTTTGGGGAATTTACTTCTCCTTTGTTAATCTATGAATGGGTTGCACTGCATATTCTCAATCTGTTTTATTTTTAAACAACTCTGTCTTAAAAAAGAAAATGCAAAAGCTCACCCTTTTCTCCCAAATCATTTAAGATTACTTTGAGCTTAAGAAAACAGACAGAAATAAGCATTTAATGAAAAAAGCAGAGAGATGGGACAGATGGGATGTAAAATTTCACTTCTGAAATGTTTTGCATAAAATGGGGCAATAAACTTTACTTTTATAAGCGGAATAATCTGCTACAGAGTATATATTCCTCAAAAGCGTTCAAGAAAAGTCTGCTAGATAAGCGGACAATCTATGATGCTAAAAGAAACTTCTGAATGCTCAAATGAAAATCAGTTTATAGATAAAATAAGTTATATTAAGTCATGTGTAAAATACCACATTCTGTCCTAAGAAAAACTGTACATTAATTTATTTTTTGCCTGAGGAATCTAGACCATGAAGAAATGTGGCACAGAAATCACGTATTTGGGGCTTATGAGTTCATATTCAGGGATGCTGAAAGCAGCTGTACTCCTTGGGGAGCAAATGCAGCCATCTCTGTGCTCAAACAAAGATGTAAAACCATAAAACAAGACTGCATTTGGTGCCTATGAACTGAGCATTTTCTTATTAACCCCTGTCGTACTCCTGTTGTCATGAGCCTTACACTGTAAGTTCACTGGGTAAGGAACTAGTGCTGATTTAAATGTGTCTGTAAAACCTGCAGCATGTGACTTGGGATCAAGTAAAAAAATTTATCAACAGTCTACAAATTAGCTGCTTATATAGGTCAGAAACACCTTCTTTAACATCAGATTTTTTCAAGACCATCTTATATATGCTATTTTTATCAAGATACTTTATACAAATGTGAAGCTTCTGTCATCTTTTGAATCTAATTCAAAATAACAAATATAACTTATTAGGGGAAATTATCTGCCATACGTTTAGATTTGTATATATGATTATTTAGTTTATAATCTCTTGGACTAACTTTCCTGACCATGCTCCTGAGGTTGCCACTCACCAAGAAAAACCCCTGTCCCAGACATATTCAGTGGAAGGTACTTTGTGACTGGACTACTATGTGTCCAGTGTAGACAGCTGGATATATTAATAACTGCCAAAGACTTATTAAATGTGATTACAAGAACAGAGTACCACACACCTGATTTACTTGCCATTGCTACCAGAGGTAAGAAGTCTTTAGATGTGTAGAATCCTTGATTCACACTCAGTCCTTGGAATATACCGTCTCTGTTTGGTTCTGGCAAACCTGAAATAGATATTTTATGGCACATCAGAATTACACAGGAAATTTTAACAATCCCTACATATTTTGAATT
>WEIT01004591.1:9065-39173 GCA_013389985.1 Dryoscopus gambensis | reverse complement strand
GAACAACACAAAGGGAATGCAGCTGAAGTCTGGAGGACAATGTATGTCACTGTTGACTCATCTGTCATGTCAGAAAGGCATTAAGGATATTATCCCACTTTTTTAAATTAGTTTTAAAATTTGATGAAACACACTAGGGTTAAAATGAACTACTGACATTTAAAATTGTATTTGAATAGATAGATGATTTAAGTTCAGCCAGCTTTCTTCTTGAATCAACTGTTTCTCCTTGTTATTGTTTGGTTTTGATCTTGTTCAGTTTGTAAATAAAAAGTAGAGTAAGCCATTTAGTAAGCTTATAGTGTATCACTAGAGAAATAAAGTAAAATGAAAGAAAAGAGTTCTACCTATATAGACAAAGCTCTTCATTTCCCAGGCTGTTAATGGAAATTTATTTCTTTTGTGAAATCTTCAATTTAATTCAGAGATAATAAAATATCTTTTTCTTTATGTTTAGTATCCTTCCTCTAATTATTAAATTATCAGAATCTTTGCACTTTCGAGAGTGTTTGGGAAAGCCTTTATAATATAAAAATCTTGAAGGGAGTAGAAAAAATGTTCTTCTCACTTATTCTAAATCCAACACAACTTAATGATTCTTTCTCAGTCTTTCTAAGCAACTGTTTTGCTCAGATCTATCCATTTGTTGAAAGTGTTTGTCTGGCAGCAGCAATGTTCCTAAAAGCTACAAACAAAAAATAACATTACACTGGAATTTGTTATGCTGTTTTGCCATATATCTCTCAGGGCCTATGGTTCTTGAGAAGTTGTTAGGTTTTTTGCTTTCATATTGATAACAATATTTCAAGAGCTCAGATTTGCAGACTGCAAACCAGCATATTACCACAGAAAATTTTACTTTCCCATTTGCAGAGATTATTTTATAATTTTAGCATGTTCAGTGTGTCTTTAAAATATTGTGCTCCCTCTTGCTTTACACAGAACCTACCGTTCAAGGCTTTACAGACTGGGTAGGCTTACTTGTTAAATTAATTCTTTAGTTTAGAACACGATTTTTACAATCCTGTTAACATATTTCTTTTGGTTTTTTGGACCACAGTTTTGCGAAACACTGAAAAACCACCAATGCTTGTGCTACACTAACTTCTGTATGTCTCAGACAGTTTACTTCTCTTTTGAGAGAAAGTATGTGAGTGCAACTTTTGGAGCTTTTAGCTGTGGAGACATATTTTGTCATCTCTTCCATATGTTACACAGGTAGTGTAAAAAAAAAGGTATCTCAACTCCCCTCATTTATTTTTAAAATCACAGCTGGGTCACAATGACATTTTCTATGGCTCATGTTGAGTTTGTGGTCAAGCTAAGACATCTCCTCAAGGTACCTTTTGTCAGCCATCCACCACTCCCTCTTAGATGGAAGCAGATGTAGTACCTCCACTTTTCTTGTCATGATTTCCTTGTACACAGGCAATGGAGAATGAAGTTTGAACATTCCCGAAGCATTTCTCCTGTTCCTGCGATTAATGCTACTATAAAAGAGGCATAGCATTTTTGTCCCTTTCAGTTCCCCTCAGTCAGCTAGCTGAATCAAGCTGTTTTTCTGTGTTTTCTGTTGTGTAAAACTTTCATATTTATTTCTTCGCTACTGAGACATCTTTCCACATCTTGAATATTTTATCAGAACAATTTGTTGTTGCTGACAGTATAGACATCTGAGATGAGATTCGTATAGACATCCACTGCTGTTTGAAATCCTCTGGTTGATGCTACCTGACCTCCAGCTAATGCTCCAGAGTGACACGAGGCTCCAGAAGATGTGCAGCTCACCTGTTGTGTGTCTCAGATTCCACAGGTATCTGAAAGTGCACTAGGCACAGTGATTAGACAGCTGAAACCCGTGTTTGTGATTGTAGCTTCTGGAATTTCTTTGGAGATCTTCTCAGCCAGAACCTGTTACAAACATTGTACACTTTCAAAATCCTCTTTGTGTCTTGTTGTGGTATTTTTTTCCCCCATAGATGGACTCCAGACTACTGCAAGTCCACCAGATGAGTAGATCAAAAAGATCTTATTCTGGAGGAAGTTTCTAGAACTGATTTTACAGGAAGTGTGTTGTACAACAGTTACTTGCTGGATATTGAAAGATCAAACTTGGAGTCCTGTTCTGTATTTTAGAAATCTGCATGCTTTTCAAAACAACATGTCTTCTTAAGAGAAATTAGCTTACATATGTGGACTTCCAAGAGGCTTATTCTCGCCATGTTTCTGTCAGATATTTCCCTTTAACTGTCCACAGTGAAAGAGGACTTGGGAGTTAAAGCAAGCAGTGGGCATTCTTGCAGAAGTATACCACAGCTCTTTAATCCCACACTGCAGCCATGAGAATCAACAGAAACTTGCCCTACCTTTGAAGACAGTGATTCTTTAGAAGTTGTATAACATGAACTGGTTTCAACACTGGAATCTCAGACGATTTCATATCATGTTTGATGTTTGATGGCTCTGAGAGCTGAAAGAAGATGGATCTTCTATGATTAGATGCATCCTTAAAATGACAGCATTCAATCTAAATAGTCAAGGTTCATAGCATTTCTTATGACACAGTGATTAACTTGCCTGCCTGTCATGCTACATTATTTATTGAATCTGGACTTTATTAGTCAGAATTAATCTGATGGTTATTTTACTTTTTTGTGGTCACATATTCTGCAACTGGTAGGCTTATGAAAATTATTACAAGACTTTTCCTGCTAGATAAAAAATCTGGTGCCACAGTAGGACTTGAATTGAATGCTAATCTTCCTAATGGAGAAACCCTAGACAATGTGCTCCTTCTGGTTGAAAAAGAATTTAAGGATTGTATTATTTTCCTGTGTTTAGTATACTGCCTTCTTTTTCTCATCTTGCATACTACATCACTGACATTAATTTTATCAAAAAGGTCCTGTCTTTGATTATAATTTAACTTTTGTTGTTCTTTGTTGCCATTTTAAGCATAATTTTTTCTACTTTGTGGTGAATGACTGTTTCTGTGTCTTAGAAGCTACTGTAATTAACACTCATGATGAAGTCTTGCTACTGTGTGCTTTTGACTAGTCTGAACTGATTCCATTATGAAAATATATCTGCAGCATTGGATAGATAGTATTTGTGTATTTTCAAAATGCATATTGCTTTTTTCATATTGAACTTTGGTCATGGTGAGAAGAAAACAAAAATATCAGTATTTTTAATGTACATTACAGGACTGCTTAAATTACATTGAGCAAAATGTCCCTTTTCCTTCTAGCCTCCCTTATTTTTTCAGCTTACTTTTAACTTTCATACTTTGCATACAGTTCTGCGATTATTATTTTTAATGGCTAATTAACCGAAAGTGCATGACTTCTGATTGCTCATTTAAATTAACTAATGAGCATGAAAGACTTCATGTAGCTTTGATACAGGAAAAGATGTTTTCAGTTGGTATGTTCATATCAAACTTCCTCTCAATAATAGGTAAGTGACAAATTTATGTGTCAGAAGAATACCTGTTAGGGTCTGCTACTTTGAAATGTGCGCAATTTTGTAATGTGAAGAAATAAGCACAGATACAACAGAACAAGTGACAGAACAAGAATAATAGTACAAGTTCTGTGCAAGTGACAGAACAATTTATATTTACTCTTTTTTTAACAATCTGTAGTAAAATTCACTAGTTGTTGACATGGACAGCAAAAGAGTCTATGTTACAAAATTTATTTTGATGTTTAAATCCATCTTAAACCAGACATCCTTGGGAATTACTGTGTTAAACACCAATTCTTTTTTCTGCTGGAATGGTCTCATATTATTGTAGTTGACTGTTCATTTGGAAATATTTAGGACATTTCTGGTTGTCAGCAGGAATTTTTTTTCTTTATACCCTGCTTTTGTTATCTTAGTAATGTTTTACATTTTGGCAATTGTTTGAGACATCATTATGTCACCATATTACAGTCTAGTTTTAGATCTTCATTAGTTTAATGTTAAGCTTTTCTTTAAAATTTTTGTATGTTTTACAGTATTAGAACTCACAAAATAACAAAGTCCTTGGGTTCTGCTATTTTGTTTATGAGTAATACACATGTATTTTATTAGTTGATGAAGGTCTTGGTTATTTTTTTTCGGAGGGAAATTATGTAATCAATACTGCAAGCATGTGTCATGCTTTGACATTGGCCCAGTGCCAGGCACCCATGAGAGTCACTCACTCACCCTCCCCTGCCACAGCTGGGCAAAAGGAGGGAAAAGAGGAAAAGAGGGTTAACGGAGGCTTCATGGGTGAGATAAGGAGAGCAGGAGAAATATTTCAAGGGCAAAACAGGCTCAACCTTAGTTGCTAAGTAAAATTTATTACTAACAGAGGCGGAGGAGGGTAATGAGAAGTAAAATAAGCCCTTAAAACCCCTCCTCCCCCCAGGCCCTCTCTCCTTCCCACCGACAACACAGGGAGGCAGGGCAGGGGGGTTTTGGTCAGTCCATCACCAGGATTTTCTTCCGCTGCTCCAGGAGAAGAGTCCTTCCCTGTGAGGCCGTGGGGCCCCTCCCACAGGAGGCAGTTCTCCATGAACCTCCTGGCGTGGGTCCTCTCTCATGAGCAACAGCCAAACTGCACCTGCTGCAGCGTGAGCCCCTCCCACGGGCACACAGTCCTCCCAAAACTGCTGCGGCGTGGGTCTCTTCCCACAGGGTGCAGTCCTCCAAGGACAGGCTGCCCCAGCCTGGAAGCAGGGCGCTCTCTCTCCACCAGGTCTTCCACTGGATCACAGCCTCCTCCAGGCATCCACCCGCTCCGGCACGGGCACCTCCCCCATGGGCTGCAGGTGGATCTCTGCATTCCCCGTGGACCCATGGGCTGCAGGGGGACAACCTGCCTCACCATGGTCTCTTCACCACGGTCTCTTCACCACAGCCTGCAGAGGAATCTCGGTTCCAGCATCTGGAGCACCTCCTGCCCCTCCTTCTCCACTGACCTTGGTGCCGCCATGTTGTTCTCCCTCATGTGTTCTCACCTCCTCCTTCTCTCCAACTAGAAGAAAAACCCCTCTGACTCTGTTTTGATTTTCTTCTTAAATATGTCATCACAGAGGCGTTACCAGCCTCTCTCGTTGGCCCAGTTCTGGCCAGCAGCATGTCCATCTTCAGAGCCATCAGGGATTGGCTCTGCCGGCCATGGTGGGAAGCTCCCAGCAGCTTCTCACAGGAGCCATCTTTGTGGCCCCCCTGCTACCCAAAACCAGGCCGTGACAAACCAATAGAGCACGTCACAAAAAAATCAGTTAAATGATAAATTAAGGTAATTATAATAATAAATATACAGGCAGAGTGAATAATATTTTTAAGTTGTTCACTTAATGATGGGTTATTTCAATACCACTAAACAGGAAGGTTCCCTCATTCATATGTTTGGTAACTTACAATATGTAATTGTCTCAGCATCTCATAATACTAACATTTAGACTCTGTCTGATCTAAAAAAAAAATGTGCTGATTAGTTCATAGATCTGAGTGTAATGTTGGACTTAGATGTAGCAGATAAATAAATATTCTGCACTCTGCTGTTTTTGAAGTTCTATTAGCAATTCTTGGAGCCTCTTGATTTTTATACAAATACTGTAATTGGGTAGTAGTAATGTTAAATTTAGCCTCTGTAAAAGTCCTTATCATCTTGAATTGTCTGGAATTGAATTGCCATGCATCACAGAGTAGGGAATCACAAATGTAATATGTTTAGCAAAAGATAATCTGGTATGTTCTGTTCTAGGCAAGGTTTCTGAATGACTGTGGAAAAACTACGGCTTAGGTACTTCACTCATCTGGCCAGATACATGGATCAACCTTTAAATACTAGATTTTTAATGAAAATACTCAATATTTTGTCCAGTTGAAGAAAAAGTATAATACTTCTGTCCACAACTACACAAATATTACTTTCTTTAGAATACTAAACTTGGAAACAATTATGAAAATTTGTGCTCAGAGGCATTTGTTAGAGTGAAGCCACAGTGAAGCAACTTACCCTTGTCCAAATGCTTATTTTTCTTACCCATGTTAAATCTAGTTTCAGTCACATATTTCTTTCAGTGTGATACCATGAGTGGAAAGAAATAGTTATACGCTAGTCCAGCAAGACTCCCCTTCAGATCTGCAAATTTCAGTGTTATACACCACCATATTTAAGAGTTTTCTACACTTGCTTTCTTATGTATTTTCTGTATATTGAGCAGACATATCTATTGAGCAAAACTTTTTTATTCCGCTAAAATATACAAACTATCTGATACTCTTTAGTAAGATGATGCATGGATTTTTCCCAGCTAGGCTTTCTTTTAAAGGACATGTGATTATTGTTCAAACCACTACTTCTAAAACTTAGATTTTCTTGAACTAAACATATGAAAGTCTTCAGTCATGATATGTTTTTCCTAAACAGAAACACTTATTAAAATGCTGTTGGAAGGAACATTGCAGTGTACTGGATTTTCATATCTACTATTAAAAATATTTCCTTAGCAACATAATTATTAATTCTCAAAGTACATAATTCTTTAAGTTCTTTTTATATTTGTAAGATTGAATAAGGCGCATGGACAGAACGAGGAGATATTGCTTTTTCTCTGTGTTAAAACTTACAAAAATAAACTTAACATCTGAGCAGAAGCAAGTGGGAAGACATTCAGCTGCTGACTGATGTTAACAAGTGTTATCAGTTCTCTTCTGTCATACAAAACCATGAGACAAGAATCTTTTCTGTGAAATAATCAAAATTCATTTTTAGATTAATTTTAAAAAATTGCTTTTACTCTGCTCCTTTGATTCCAGATTTTTATTAATTAAGTGTTTAATAACATGATTTCCAGCCTACATTTTGTCATGGATATGCTGGCATACAATTGTTTTGGTGATAATACTATCTTTTAGCTTTAACAGTATTTCTCATTGTTATTTCATAGTTTGCCTCTTTATTTCTTATTTTGTTTAAATTTTCAATAAAAATTTGTAATGGATCAATTGATCAAACTTAATACTATTGCCAAACTGGAATATGAGTCCATCAAAATATGCCAAATATTTTTTAAAACTGATTTTGTAACTACTGAATCACTTTTCTTAGTTATTAGCCACTTTTTTATAAGTTCCTTGACATAATTTAAATTTAAAGCAATCCTCCACAGTTTGCAGTGTCTTGCTGTGCATCCAATTAATGCATTTCGTTTGCAATTCATATTACTGTGGGGGTGGGGAGCATTGCAGTAGAGAGATGGACAACCAAATGCTAGGTCTTGTGTAAAGAAGCAACCTTTGTCTTTGCTCTGAAGGACAAGGCAGTTATTAAGTTTGTGATACAAGCCCACTTCTTATGCCTTTTGGTTCAACTGCTGTACCCACTTAATAATTTACTGATACAAACTGATACATGATTTCCATTTGAAAAAAATGTGTTCTTCTGCTAGTGTTGATCCCTTAGTCAAATTTTGTCAGGGTGAATATTTGTCATAAAATAGGTAATAAATGAACTTTTTTGCTGTTACACTGACAAGAAACAGGATTTTCACAAATCCCTTTGTTCCCACTTGGGTTCACGAGGTAAAGTCAAGTACATATTATGAAAGAGTGCTCTCTGAGTAAGCAAATAGATCCTGTCTTGTTCTGATTATCTTTTCTGAGGACTGAGAAGATGTGGTAGTGCAAAAGTTTACCTTTTAAGTTAGTGCAGTACGGTTATGTATTTTTCCCATTATTCAAACTGTTCTGTACCCCCTATCATCGTTTGGTATGTTCCAAGTTCCCCTTCTGTTCCCTGGAAAGTTCATAGTTCCCAAAACCTTTCCCAACTCTTATGTCAATCCCACCCGAACCACTCCCCTAGTTGCCCCAAATGGGCATTCCCCTCCCCTGGTTCCAGTACCTTCCCTATCCACCACACAAACTCCTCCCGCAGCCCGTGTCAATGTCCTCAGGACCCTTCCCCTCCCTCTGGAAAGTTCTAAGTTCCTCGATACCTCATTGGTTCTCCCCAATGTCATTTCTCCCCAGTTTCTCCCATTGGCCATATGTTAATGAGGTCCCTCCCTAAACTCCTCCCTGAGTTACCCCTGATTGGTTTGTTGGTTGTACCCGCCCCTCAATCCTCCCCCCCTTAAAAGGTCCGGCAACCCCAGGATCTTTGCCTGTTCTCCTGCTACCCTGTTGAAGAAGTTCCTTGGATACAGCAGAGATGGGTGTGTCCCTATTAGTTTACCTCACTCATCGGCACTTAGTGACAACGTGCTGCAGTGTCTCGTGAGAACAGAAAGCCTCCCTGCTCAACACTGCCACCCAAGCTCTGGGGAGCTCAGGGGCAGCCCCTATCTTGGCGCGGCTGGATCTGCCAGGTGGCAGCAGCAGTCAGGACCCTCCGGTCCTCTGCGAAAGACATGCGGCCGTGTCAGGAAGATAGCTCAGTTTATTATGATAATATGATTTGGGAGTTGGGTGTCATGATGTGCAAAAACAGACTGTGGGAACGGAGTTTACTCAGCCTTAAAAACAAAGGCTTAGAGGTGACATCATTGCTTTTCAATTACCTAATAAGGGAGAAGATGCATCCTGGTTGTTAATAGAGATACGTGGTGAAAGGAGAAGACGCAAAAGACACAAATTGCAATATTAGCAATTCTTAGGTTAGGATTTTTTTTTTTCGTAGTAAAATGGCCAAATGTTGCACTAGGGGAGGGTCAGATTTGATATTAGGAAATACTTCTTCACTGAAGGGGTGGTCAGGCATTGGAATAGGCTGTCCAGGGAAGTGGTGGAGTCACTGACTCTAGAAGTGTTCAAAAAGCACGTGGATGTGGCGCTTGGGAATAGGGTTTAGTGGTAAAGATGGTTGTGCTAGGTTAACAATTGAACTTGATGGCCTTAGAGGTCTTTTCCAAACTAAATGGTTCTATGATTACTTTCTTAGTTACAAAATAATAGAAGATGATCAAGAATGACCTAGTTTTGTTTCAGCATTTAGAGAATGCAACTTGTCTGTTGCTTGAAGAGATGCATTCTAAAGGAAATAGCAGAGATTCACTTTTGCAATAATGTAGTTTCAGTGAAGAGGCACTTCAGCACCACATCAGGATCTATCTGTAGTAGATTCTTTGTGAATGCAGTAATTTTTGAGACAGTGAAGGGAGAGGTCCAGTATTGGTAATTCCACTGGCAGGGCATTTGCCTTTTTTAAGTATTGGGGTGGAAGTAAACCTGAAACAGGCACACTCACCAACTTAGCCTTTGAAAGCTTCTTAATGTGATATGAGAGAAGGCAGAGAGATTTATACTTGTTTATGTGACATTAATCTAATTCATGTGTGGTGCAAGTGTTAAAACACCAGATAATTTTTTTTCCTAGAACACTGACCTTTTAGGGTACTCAAAAGAGTTCAGATTGTTCAGAAACTATTAGTATCTCATAGATGGGAAGCAGAGAAGTGAAGCCAATTACTTGTTTATATGAACCAGGATTTACAAACAGCCTTAACTAGCTGCAGCAGCTAACAATTACTGTGGGAATGCCTTAGCCTGACTATAAGCCACAGCCCACTGGGTGGCACCCTGAATATTGTTCTTCCCCTTAGCCTGGAAAGTTCTGTCAAGTTCGGTTCTGTATTTGTTGTGTTACAACTCCGCCCCCCAAACTCCCTCATTGGACTGTATCCCAGTTGTGTCCTCCCCTCTCCCTGTCCCTCATTGGTTCCCGTTCTGTTACCGCCCCCTTGAAAAGCCGTTTCCACGCCCACCTGGGCGTCAGTCCAGCTCGGGAATTCGGCCAGTCTAGATGCTATATTCTGCTGTGTAGGTCCAGATTGCGTCGGATTAAAAGCTATTGGACTGCACCCTCCCGCCTCCTTTGTTCTTGGGACGCTTTCTGCCTTGAAATCAGGCTACCTGGGGCGAGCCACACCGAAGAGGGAAAAAAGCGCCTTTTCCCACCCGGCTCTGAGATTCTCCCCTGCGTTTCCTCTGCTACCTGCTGAGCGGCGGGGACGCTTGGGAGACGTGGCTGTGCTGCCTCTTCCTTGTGAGCTCGACCAGGGAAAAACCCAGGAAAGTGAATAAATTACAAACCACTTTCACTCTTCCTCTGAGAGGAACCAAACAAACATCGTTCATTACAAAATCTGCATCTAGGAGATAGCATGAAAATAGTGAGCTGAAGTTTTTGGTAGACTGACTTGAGTTTAAAAAATAGTCCAAAGGAACTGAAAGACACCCACTTCTGTGGTTTCTATCCTTGCTGTCATATTGCATACCCATATTGGGTATCTGCATGTGCACTTGTGATGGGAGCTAAGACAGATTTGGAGACAGACTGAAGGAACCACTTTCAGAAACTGTGCATTTGACTGCCAACAGTGGTAGATCCAGTTTGGGAGTCCAAATAAAGAAAAATACTTGATACCAGTCAAACGGGAATGAATCTAATAAAGACATCCAATTTCTTGGATGAGACATAGCTACATTTAATAGTGCTTTTGGTAGGTCATTACAGAGGAGCTTTCAAGCTGGGATATCTAGTTGCTTTTCAAAAGCATTTAGTTTGGATTTTATATTTACTATTGATATAGCCTATTATGATAGTTTCTGAAAAGATTAAGACTTACGATCATGATTTATGAACTCATATTATGACTTACCAATACCTTTCTGTTTGATATCTTTTTTCAGGCAGTATTTTTATTTTATGAAGAGCAACATGCTTTTTACCTTTTGCAATATTATTTTTATTACCTGCATGAGGTGTCATTGCTTCTATAGTGTGATTTGGCACAATATTGTAACTGCTTTCATAGTTACTGAGAGCAGATATCTTTGTGGGTTGACATATGTTTTACCTTTACAGTTTGATTGAATTTTTAATTTGATGTGTTTGGCATTTTTGCTCAGCCTACTAAACTTTCCATTTGCGAGTAATAATTCTTTTTAGCTTTCCTAATATTTTTTCTTTGGAAACTCAGGTTTGTTTTTACACTACTCTTTTATCTGTATTGTAATTGGCCATATTGCAAATAGTGACTAATCTAACAAATAAATTTCTAAATTTGTGTACTGTTTGAATTCATTGAAAAATGACAAACTAGGTGTTCATTTATCTATCAGTCTTCCTAATCTTTCTTAACATACCTCCATCAGCAATTCATGATACTAACATAACATGTTCTTCCTAAAACAGCTTCCCAGAAAATATGAGAACTAAGAAAATTAAACACAGATGCCTGTGGTATAAAAAATGGACCGCACAAACATAATTACCTGTTTGTTAGTGCTTACTTGAATAACTAAAACCATTATGATTTACATTGCTTAGTGTTAGAGTTAAAACAGCTTGTAGGATAATTGTATTCCTTTGGGTTTAGAACCAATACATAAATAACTTGATTTTTATTATAACAGTATTTTATTTAACTGTGTTAAGTATCATTTGAGTGTATTTTAAAACTGATGTCTAGTTTATGAATTTATGAAATGTATTCACCTAATTATTGAATACTGGTAATTCAAAGCAATTTGTGCTATAGCACTTCAGCCTTTTACTTGTACATAAGGAACGTGAATTTGGACAAGACTTATGGGAGGCAGAAATGACTACCATTTGGAAGTCTTTCAGGGTTCTAAATCAAGTGGCTTGATGGTTTCACACCATTTGCCAGTGTCTAAATACTTTATGAAAATGTTTCACAGCAGTGTCTAGGTACTTCAGAAGACACCCTGCTGATTTAATTGAAATTTCTATGATTTCTTCAACATTTGACTGTAAAAGGCAACAGTTTCATCATGATGGTATGTATTATATTGCCACTACTTGGGTAAAATTATGCTGGTTGTTTTGTGGGAGAACCTTTACTTAAAAAATTATGGTGTGTGAAAAAAAAAGAGATAAAGTGTCTATAGCCACCTATAGTGACTGCATAAACTTTACAATACTCAGTTATAATTCAGATTTAAATGAGTAGGATTTAGAGTTCTAATTGGACATCTATTTTTTAACTGTATAAACCAATCACTTAGAAGTTATTTAGTATATGCAGGACGCAATATCTCATACAGAAGGGAAACCATTAAAGTGCATCTAAAATTTAAATTCCATGTTAATACAAACTCTTACAATGTTATAAATCCTTTCACCTGGTTGAATCTCTTCAGGGGGTGGAAGACTTTATCAGCATTGTTACTTTTATTTAAAATTATTTTTAAAAAATGGACCTTCATTGTAACACTTGTCATTCAAAATTGTCAAATTAGAATCATAGAATCATAGAATCATAGAATCATAGAATGGTTTGGGTTGGAAGGGACCTTACAGATCATCTGGCTCCAAGGCCCTGCAGGGACATCTTCCACTAGACCAGGTTGCTCAGAGCCCTGTACAGCCTGACCTTGAGCACTTTCAGGGATGGAGAGTCCACAGCCTCACTTGGCAACCTGTTCCAGTTCCTCACCATCCTCAAAATAAAGAATTTCTTCCTCATATCTAGTCTAAATCTAACCCACTAACCACTTTCAGTTTAAGGCCATTCCTTCTTGTTCTGTCAGTACAACCTTGTGAGAAGTCCCTCTCCAGCTGTCTTGTAGGCCCTTTTAAGTATTGGAAGGTAATGTAAGGTTTCCCCAAAGCCTTCTCCTCTCTAGGCTGAGCAGCCCCAGTTCTCTCATCACACGAGAGGTGCTCCAGCCTTGTGATCATCTCTCATATCTCCTCTGGACTCACTCCAACAGGTCTGTCTTGTGTTGGAGGTCCCAGAGCTGGATGCAGCACTGCCGATGGGGTCTCACCAAAGCAGAGCAGAGGGGCAGAATCTCCTCCCTCGCCCTGCTGCTCACGCTGCTCTGGATGCAGCCCAGGACACGTTTGGCTTTCTGGGCTGCAAGCATGTGTTGCCAGGTCATGCTGAGTTTTTGTCCACGAATTTTGTGGACAAAGCCTTTCTCCCCTGGGTTAGTCTTGATCCATTTCACAATTACTTACAATTACTAAAAGTGGAAAGTGTTCCAGAAACTACTTATAATTTTAATTTCAATTATTTATAAATTCCCTTTTAGGACTATTATAAGAAACTTCCAGAGGACCTAAGTCAAAAAAGGTGAAAGGTAGTTAAAAAATGAATTTTAGATATACATTTTAAAGATGTGGCTAGGCTATGTTTCAGGTATTTTATTAAAAAATATATTGTCAGAGCTATGGAATATTATAGTGTTACAAAAATAGCTGGCAACATAATGAGTCTGTCGTAATTTGTGCTTGAATTCAGATTATGGGGGTTTAATTATTTGCATTTTAAGTACAAAAAATGTAAAAAGTTATGAAAATATATGTATATGATTTAAATCTGAAAATAACAGTGTATTTTTCAAATTATTTTTGCATTTATCCTCATCACCAAATTTTCATAGTGCTTAGTTTTCTCATGTTGAATTTATTACTTCTCTGATCTGCAGTAGTAAAGTAAGTGATTTAATATTCATGTTTAGAAGATAAAAAAAATATATTTCATTCATTTGGGATGTTTCAGGTTAAAGGAAAAGACTATTCCACTTTTAAATTTCTTGTTAGGCTTGTAAGGAAGTCATGGGTAAAATACACTGATTACAAAGTTTCTAGATTCCTGGTCTCTTGCTTTCTTACGGATATCATGAGATTTAGAGAAAAGACTTCTGGCATAAACTCAAGAGATTTAAACACTAAGATGAAAATCAAGACAGCAAATCAGTTTGGGAGCCCACATACTGGAATTAAATTAAAAATTATTTATTGTAGTTTCTTTGCTCATTGTAGAGAGTTACACCTGAGATGCTGCATATAAATAGTGGATACATTTTTTGTCTTGATCAGCTGGTTGTCCTCTAAACTGAGTCTGTTCAGTTCCCTTTCATGAGGCAACCGAGGCAGGGTGCACATGTATTTTTCAGATTACATGTGTCTGGATCATATGGCGGCATGGAGCTGGGACATGGCCAGTGAACTGATCTGGACCTGGTTTAGAAGCTGTAAGTCACACCTAGGTCAGAGCATTAGTCATTCTCTGTAGCAATGGCACTGAAGAGGCTGCTACCTCGAGCTTGCTCCTGTTGCTGGTTTGTGCTCCTGGACTAGTTACCTTAACTCTACTGGCTGAAATATTTTTTTCATTCAAAGTAGGCTTGATTAAACTGATAGACAGTTTTCATCACAGTTTTATTAGAATTGCTCTTTTTTTGTAGTGCAGGACTATCCACTGCAACCAGTGCAACCATTGCTGGAGAAGGACATGTAAGGAAATTTCTGGGCTTTGCATAATGGGACTTAAAATAGCTGACACATCATGGAATGCTGCATAAACCAGCTAGAGAATGCTAATAAAAGGATTATGTTGGAAATATAGTCACTTTCTTAGAGTTAGGTGCTGACATGAAACCTTGAAATAGTCACCTCTTAGAAACGGCAATTCACGGTGTAATAATTTCTTCAGAGTCTATGTCCTGTTACCATTTGGGTATAGGGAACTGTACCACTCTCCTGTTTTAGAAAACACAAGGAAAGCACTCAGAGAGAATTATTTTCATAAACTATTTAGCTGTCTAAAGCCTTAACTGGAAAATGGGATTCCTGAGTTCCTAATTTTTTCTTAGCTTGCTTGGTTTCAAACCCACAGCATGCATTTCAGTGACGAGTGATGAGGCCACAGAGTACCTGAACCTGACAGCCATCTTCCTCTCACCTGGGGAGAGCTGGGTATTCATGGAGGGAACTCAGTACTACTCATAAAGGAATTTTTCCTTTAATGTTGTCAAAGTTTGATTTCTATGCTGGATTTATCTCATCAATTTTTTAGTTAATAGGTTAATGTAGCTAAGCATAAATGTAACTGTTCTCTAAATGTTACTGAGATATTAGTTTTTTAAACAGTAAGAACTACATGGAAAGTATCTGTCATGTAATAAAAGTTCCATTTATTTATATCTGTGTTTTAATTTTATTGGCTGTTCTGCTGCTCCTGAATTAAGATGAATGGAAACTTCCAGGAGGTTCTCACAGGAGCCACCTCTGTGGCCCCACTTCTGCCAAAAATCAGGCCGAGCAAAACCAATACACTTACACAAATACCCAACTATTTGGGATGGCAGAATAAGGTAGAACTATGAATTTTCCTTAGGATAGTGTTAACTGCAGTTTAATGAACCTGTACAGGAAATAGTGTTTAATACATTAGTAATCTCTTCTAATGCTAAGCTTTTAATATAGACATTTTTTTCTGTATACGCTGGACAGCTGAATCTCTATAGATCTCAGAAATAATAGATATAACCTCCATTCTGTAGATATACCTTTATGAAGAGAATATACCTAGTACCACCTAGTGCCACAGTATGGCACAACTCCACTTCAAATACCAGAAGTATCTGATGTTATTAGAAGGTAAAGAACATAAACTTTTTGTCTCATAAATACATTTAAAAATAGTTTTGTCATTCTTATCTTTCTTAAATTTCTATTTATCTTGAAGTACTTATTTTCCTCCTTCCAAGGTTTGTTGTTTTTTTAGAATGTAAAGAAAAAATATATATTTACAATATCTCATTCACTATTATCTGGAAAGACTGAATGGTATGATGGACTGCTAAACTCTGCTGAAACTGTTCTGTGCTGGGGCATGGAAATACTGGTATGCAAATTTAACAGAAGTCACTTGGCTGATTAACACCAGAGGATCTGCTAACTACAGACTGGTGGAGGAGATAACGTTCCCATAATCTACACTGGAAAGTTGCTGGGAAAAACAGTGTGATTTTGCTCCTCCCTGGGGAAAAGTCAGACCAGTATCTTGGATTGTCTTTGCTCCAAGAGCCAGGTAGGCTAGTTGGCTAATGTGGGGAATATGCTGAGTCTCTACCAGACTGATTTATGTTTCCACCACTCCTTTAAACTCTTAATAAAATAGTGGAATCAAACCAGGGCCACTCACCCATGAATTCATACAACATTTTGTTCAATTTATTTGGTTTTCGAATGTTAATGTCATGGTAGAGAAAAAGCAGAATTGTATATAGCAGACTGATGCTCAAAAGTGAGCCTGAGAGAATACTCAGGTTTCCTTTTGCTTCCTTTCTGGCAGGGTTGGAATGTGTTGTGCTGAATTTTTGTGCTATGCTGAGTGGATGTATATACATTTTTATTAGAACCTTGAGCCCTGTCACTAAAAAAAGCTGAACTGATTCTATCTATCCTGGCAAATCAGAAATTATATTAGTAATCATTAAGAGCATATAATTTTCCTCAATAAAAACTAATAAACAGGAACATGTATAGTTTAAAAAGCCAATGGAGAAGACTACATAGGAAAAATTATGATTGCATCTACTGTTGGCTCATGATCATTATGTTAAGTCATTAAATCATTAATTCATTAAATTGATTTATTGTATTAATTTTTCTTATATTTGGTTTAATTAATAGAGGTTTTATATGCATGGATATTTCAACATCTTAGGCATTTTTATAATAGTTACAATAAAGAAACAGCTATTTTATAATTTTATAGCACTATATCCATGTTGTTTAAAACATTTTAAAAATAGCTATTTTATTTTATATTAAAGATCTTCTTAGTGTTACTATACTTGATAAGCTGCCCAAACATATAAGTCAGAGTAGTAGATACTTTAAAAATGGGGGGAAAAAACCAAAAATGTACAAATCAGGATACAGTAGTATTTTACTTTATTTATATTTGGAAGGGACTGAGATAAAAGATTACTTTTATGTTTCTTTTTTTAAAAAAAAATCTAATTAAGTATGCTACTGTCTTTCAGTTTCAGCCCAGATGAGAGAAATTGCTGAAGGGCAATGAACTGTCTTCATCTCTGAAATCTCTCACTAAATTCATCTGTCAGGTCAAACCTGTTTTGACAGTGAAATCTTTATTTTTGTATTTTAAAGAGGACTCAAAGCTTGTGAAAGGTGCCAGACTGACAGTACAGAAAGGTGAAGTAGTCTGTTTATTCACCGAAGAGAGACTGCTCATCAATTGACATCATCGCTGAAGATTTTACTAGAAAGTTTACACAGGCTTTAGCATTAAGTACAGTTGCTTCATAACTGATTTTGCAGGTCATAATTTAAAAACCACAGCAAAGTCTAGAAGATAGTTGCCTACTACAACTAATAACAGCACCAGGTTTATCAGTTTTTATAGTTTAGTTTCCTACTTTAGTCTTTTGTGTGTAGGAAACTGTTTTCAATCTCATTATGTCTTCCATTTGTCTACTCATTGTATAAGGTCAATTGAGATTATGTGCTGCCATTTTATATACATCTAGTTTGCCACTAGTTCATTTTGAGATGATCTTTACCACAGTCATCTGCTGCAAGATAACTGCAAAGCTGGACAGCAGTATATTACAAGTAGGAAAAGATGAATCGTAAAAGGCGAGGAAGAATAGGAAAGAAGGAAAGTGTAGCAAGCTTATAATTTGGTAAAGCATGGGATAGGCAGATGCAGAACACAGAAATGGAAAAAGAACTGGAGATGTTAGGACAATTCAGAAATGGAAACAAAGATATTAGACAAAAAAAGGAAAAATAGAAACAAGTAAAACAAAAACCAGAGAATGTTAAGTATGAATATGAGGGAACAATAAATATTTATGTAAAAATGTGCTCATTTTTGGAGTGTACTTGTTATATACAATTATGATGCTCATTTTTCTTCATTACAGCCATGGGGCTATATCAATATTTTTCTTTGCTTGGAGAACCAATATGCATAAGATCAATCATTCAGAAAATCTAGTTTGCATTGCTAGGATGTTACATCTTTTCTTTTAATGATATCTTTTAAAGATATTAAAATATCTTTTAATGATATTTTTCTTGGAATGTATTAAGTTGAGTAGTTTCCAAATATATTTTTTATTAATTTAATTAATAAAATTCCTGTACTTTTCTCTAAATATTGCAGCATTCTTCTCAAACAAAGCCTTCTAGTTAATTTTTATTTCTTTTCTTCTTATCCTTTTTTTCTCAATGTGTTTGATGAACATTTGTGTGTAAACCCTTTTTATCAAATCCAACACATTTGCATTTGACTTTGAAAAGTAAAACTTCTGTATTTTCATAGATAAGAGTTTATTACTGTAGTCAAAGGGAAATTAAGCATTTGGACAGTGAATCAAAGCCTATGGCTTATTGTCCTCTGTTAGTCAAAATGCAGTTGCAATGACTGCATGTTAAAGGATATGAACTGAATGTGGCCCAGCATATTTAGCCTATGTGTCAGAGATGGAGGAAGAAAGAACTATGGATTTTGTTAAAATCTTACAAAAATGCAAAAAATGTGTTATCTGTGTTTTCATTGCTGACGATGCTTGTTTAAATTAATTTAAATTTTAAAAAGATTGAAAATTACATTATGATGCTTTGCTTCTTTAAAATAAGTATTTTCTCAATAATCTTATAAGATAAATGGTAGTCTTTAGTGGAATAAGGTTATAATGGTTTTAGTATTGTAATTGTGATATTTTTGTTCCCTATGCTTGTTCTAATTCACGTTCATACACCAACAGTAATTTTGATTTGGCTAAATTATTTATGAGAGCTGAATGTCTTTGTGAATATGAAATTAGCATAATTCATTATTTTACTACTTTAAGCCACATCCTCCAGCTCTTATTTAAGCAAAAACCTTGCTGAAGTGTATACCTATGCCTGAAGCAGAGTTTTGACTTGAATAAGGCCTTCATATCAGATCTTTTGTTTAATAATACATATGTAAATAACTTATTTTGTAGATATTTTGATTCATAAGTTAAAGAACTAGTATTTAATTCTTTATATATTACCACTGAATATAATTTAAAATGAAGGAAGAAAGTTAAGATTAATTTAATGATAAAAGTTAGAATGAAACTAGAATGAGGAATGTTTTAATGACTTGTATACAAACTCTGCAAGGAAGAACTAGGTTGGTTTTTATGTATGTAGGTTCCATCTGAGAATGTGCAAGTAGAAATTACAGCTCATACCAGGAGTACTGTGACTGATGTTTGATTTCCTTGTTTTTTAAATGTGCTTGCATATTTTAAATGCAAGCTGGATTTTTCATGCAGAATGTAAAGCATTTTGCATTTGATCCTGCACATGAAACCATGTAATGTAGTTTTGATAAAGGGGTGGAATTGTGACATGCATGAGGTTTTTTGCTTAGTTCTCATGTGGCTGAAATTTCAATGAACCATTTACCTAGGATACTAGTATGATTAAATGATGATGGGAGTTCTGTAGGATTCAGTAATCAATTTTTTTGTCATTATTACAGTAGTAACTGATGAAATTCCAACATCATTAAAGCAGTTTCAACTGAAAATTTAAATTCATTTGGCTTAACTCATGTATACAAACAACACTCCTTTTTCCTTTTGCAATTAAAAAATGAAAATGCAATACAACCACAAAGATTTTCTTGTGAATACTTATGGAAGCAATTGAAATAAGTCTATTCATGTATGTCCTTTTATCAGAATATATTTATGTTCATTCTACCTTAAATAGTAATTTGTCTTTTACAAACTTGACTTAGACATGACTCATTCCTTAAGAGTATTGGAAGAGAAAAGGCACCTCTTAGAGGTCATGCAATGAATTCCCTGGCAGAAAATTTGGCTTCACCAAAAATAGTGTGTGTTTTATAATTGACTTTAGTAAGTTTAATAAAATTGTACCACATATGTGTTATGAGATAAAAGATTAATCTGAAAAATAGAGCTCCTACGTCAGAATTTCTCTGTCATTAATAATTTGTCTGTGTGTTACTTATGCTTAAAAGAATGCCTGCACTGATTCTATGTACACTTAAGTCAATGACTTGAGGAAAAGAATCAGGTCTAATTTTAAAGACAGCAGTGCCACTGTTTTGATTATGTGAACATGAATATACCTGCAGCAAATGAAAGTTGAGACTGAAACCTGGGAAGGGCTGGTGCAACTTGATGCTGAGGCAATTTAATAGTTTACTCAATGATTTGAAAAAATTAGTCAGGATTCACAAAGAAGATTAATGATCAAAATTACAGTATGTACTTTTTAAGCATGGTGTTATTCAGTCACATTTGTAATCTCAGCATGGTCACTTAAGCTTCCTGTAGAATGCATGTGGAAAATAGGGAATCTCAGATTGTGATCTACAAAAGCCTGAATCCCATGTGTGTCCTCTGAACTGATAAGGGCAAGACAGGTGTTACAAGTCCTGGCCCTTAGAATGAATGGATTTAAACTGAGGTTTTATGATGTTTTCCTAAGACACTGAGTTGTGGGAGTTGGTCATGAGTTTCTTCCATTTGCTTTTAACTGAAATTTTGTTCTCTGTGCGTGATTAAGTTAATGCCCATTGTAGAAGGAAATACAACATAATGGTCCCTCAGACTGGGAACTGACTACTGGACGCCAAGACAGCCTTCTATTTGAGGTCTCTTTCCCTGCAGACCACCATGCCTACCACTATTACTACAAACTGAACTCGCTGGGATTGCATTTTCTGTCATGAGAAAAGGCAAAGCCACTTATGCTATCTCCTTGTACTTAGAAGATAGATTCCAGCAAAACTTGAATCTTGATCTCAAAGTCGAATCCAAAGATAGATTTTGGCACTCTGTGTTTCTGTGGTATAAGTGTGCATATTCATGCACAAATGCAGATATAACCACACATATTTATAGCAAAAATTTCAGATATGATTCAGCATATCGAGACATACATTATTGGCACTTCAGTTGGTGTATTTCTGTAACTCTTAGAAAAAGTGGTAGGAATGGCATAGGTAATTAAAACCCTTTAAAAAAGTTACTTGAGTTACTTGAAAGAATTTGTGATTGTAGCAGTTGCGTATGTGAAAGTAAATATTATTTATTCATGCATTTTCAATGTGTAAAATTCCAAGTGAAACCAATGTTGAAAATGCTGATAATGGGATTTCAATTAAATATTCAGTGGATTAACTGCTATACAATTTTTGGCATATGTTGAAGGGGATACTCTGTCTCTGAGGATATTCAAGAAAAGTTTTAATTAAAAACACAGCTACTGTTTTCTGAACAGAATAATTCTGGGCAGCAGGCTAAAAGAAGTACTGCAAATTTGGGGTAAGTAAATGAATATTTAAATGCAAGCATAAGTTCATCTAGAAAAAAATAGTCAAGAAAGTGCTATTACATATCCAGCATGAGTAAACCTGGACTATTGTTATGAGCATATTCTTAGTAAATAATGCCTTTGGGATACAGTTCTTTCTTACTTTGTAGGCTGTGTATGGGGGTAGTGACATATTTGGAATTTTAAAGCTCCCAACATGTGCATCAGTATGAAATCCTGCAAGAAGTGCCTCTAGAAAGATTTTGAAAATTGCATATGGTGATAAATACAATGTCATACTCATGAACAGTAATATGCAGAGAAATAAGTAGGTTTAGTGGTAATATTTCATGTGAAAAATGGAGAAAATATAGGAGAAAATGTAATGTGACTAAAAATCACACTGTTCTAGTGGAGAGAGAGAGTTTCAATTGACCATTTTTCTTTTTCAGTCAGGAATTGGGTCATTTTGGATTCAAACCTTTTTATACCCCTATGAATTTTTCCAATTATTTGATTTTCCTTTTTCAATCAGAACATAAATTAAATTTAAAATCTCGTAATTAGTACTGAGACAAAAATTCTTTTCCTAGTTATGTCTAGAAATCAGAAGCTAAAACAATGGCATGTTAAGGGAACTGCTGTATTTTTGGAGTGACTTTGAAAATACGGTATCCTTTAATTCGGTTTTTACCATCACTGTCTGAACTCAGGGACAGATTTTCTCATTTTACCTTGTATGAGGTAGATAATGTTGGTGGGAAGAGGCCCTTAGTGAGAGTTTCTGTTGATGATTTATAAGCAATAATCAAATGTGGGTCACTTTCATAGTTGTACTATCTCTGTACCAATTAAAATGGAGATATAATATATTCTCACTTTTAGCAGGTAATAAGTACACCTGATATGCTTAATACCTGGTAAAATAGAGAACTCTATTGGTTAAGACTATGGTAGGTCGGCTTTGCTAGTATATGTCAGACCCATTTCCAACAAGGCCTTCCCTGTGTTTTAGTGAAAGGTTGAGGAACACATCTGTCTTGGTTTGAAAAGACAGATGTCTGTTAAGGGAAGGCAGGAGCCTCCCTTGGAATGGAAAATACAACCCCCTTCCCTCCGAATTATTATAATTTTGAAATCAAGGGCTTTCAGGCAAAGAGATATATATATATATATAACAAACCAATAATACAGAAAACTGGCTTAACTTGACAGAGTCAGGGTAACCTGGCACCCTGCTGGGCAGGGTGGTGGTAGCAGTCTGATCAGGTGAGAGCTGCAGTTCTCTTTGAAGTGGTTCTGTTGAAGCGGTGATCTTGTAGAAAAGGCCTGGTGTTCCTCAGAAAGTCCAGTGGTGGTTGTGTAGCTCTTGTCCTCTGGGAATCCAGAGGGAAAGGCTCTGTCCTCTGTTGCAAAACCCCCAAACTTTATCCAGGTGGGAATGCTTGGCTCCTTCCCCCTGGGCGGAGCATCTGACAATGGGATGGTGAGTCATGAGGCAAGGCCTTGATGGGCCCATTAACAGGAGATAGTCCAGAGGGAGGAGGCAGGAAACATTGCTACACCTGGTTTCAATAGCTCATGAAGATGGTAATAGAATATACAGTAACCCAGGACAACTCCATTCCTTGTGGGAACCTCCACTCTCATTGGCAGGCAGTTGCCATCAATGCTTTCCAGGATCCTCCTGGGCTGTTTGTACTTCACTTGTTGCTTCTCCAGCAATGTCAGGGTGGTTGAAGCCCCCCACAAGAGCCAGGGTCTGTGACTGTGAGGCTGCTCCAAGCTGCCTGTACAAGGCCTCGTCCACTCTCTCTTCCCACCCAGGAGCCTGTAGCAAACACCCACAACAGTGTCACCCTTGCTACTCTGCCCTTTTATCCTAATTCATAAGCTCTCGATTTGCTTATCATCCAATCCAAGACAGAGCCTGATACATTCCAAGTATTGTCTCACACAGAGGGAAACTCCACCACTGTCCTTTCCCAGTCTGTCTTTCCCAAACAGCTTGCAGCTGTTCATGACAACATTCCAGTCATGTGAGCTGTCCCACAATGTCTCTGTAATTTCAATGAGATCAAAGCCCTGTGACTGAACACAGATCTCTAGTTCCTCCTGTTTGTTCCCCATATTGTGTGCATTCGTGTACAGGCACTTTATAGAAGTATTTGATTGTGTCAATATCCCAGTGAGGGTACAAATGGATGCCCCACAGTCCATTCTTGTTGTTATGCCTTTGGGTATTTGAGCGCTCATTGGAGGTGTCCCCTCTTTAAGCTTCATTTTGCTGCCTGGGTGGTCGTGATAGCTCTCCCCACACCTTACGTCTGTCAAGCCTGGCTCTGTTCCTCTCCTCTTTCATATCTAGATTAAAGCTCTCTCAATGAGCCCTGCTAAGTCCAGAGCTAAGATCTTTTTTCCCTTTGAGACATATGGACCCTGTGTGTTGCCAACAGGCTCAGTGTTATATAAACTGACCCGTGATCAAATCCCCCAAATTCTGCTAATAACCCCAGTCTCAAAGCCAGGTATTAATCTGCATGATTTTCCTATTTCTTGCCTCATCATTCCTTGCAACTGGCAGGACAGACGAGAACACAGCTTGTGCTCCAGATTCCAAGGTCCTGAGGTCCCTCTTGATTGTCTGCAACCTTTTTAGGACTCCATCAGTACCCAGTGGGAAAACCAGTAGCGGGTGATAATGACTGGACTGTTTCAGGCTGGGACATTTCTTCTGTATTCAGGGCATGCAGGTGCCACACAAAGGAAACTCATTGCAGTCTGTGATCTTTTAGGAACAGGGTAAGTGTTCGAACCAAAGAAACACACACTGCTGACCAGACGCCAGGTTTGATTTTTCAGAACACTGAAACCCAAATTGTTTTTATTGTGATCTTTAGATCTCAATATATGCACTGTTATTATGTATGCATTGATAGGATTCCACTTGCTGGACTTCAATCTTGCCTGGCTTGTGGCCATAATGCTCTTGCACATCAGCCACCTGAATCAGATCAAATGGGGTCATTTTTCATTTGTGATTCCATGCTCCACCTCAGGGTTTTATAGTGGATCTGGCATCATGTGGCAGGGAATTTGAAAGAAATAAGGAACAGCTTTCCCCATGTTTGTTATCATAGGGATCACCCCCTATATTTCTATCCTAATCTTCAAGGAATATAATTAGTTTTCTAATCTGTACAGTGCTGTGCGGATTGGTAGCTCTCTTAAGGGTCCTCTCTGTTGCGGTTTGTAGTTTCTGCTGGTGGAATGGCAAGCCACAGCCTTCCCGGAGAGCACTACGGGGCTTCCTTGGGCAGAGAAGCTGTCCCAGTTCCCGTAGCCCCTTCTGGGTGGCCCCTCATGGCTCTGGCTGCCTCTCAGCTTCTGCAACAAGGTGTCGATAAAGGAGGCGAGAAGGCTCCCTGTGCGGGGACCTCAGAGGATGTTTATTCACATGGTGACCCCAAGGTAGAGAGGACCACCACAGGCTGATACCCCAAGGCAGAAAGACAAGTCACGCGACATGGCACTGGGTTTTATGTGGGGATGAGGGGGGCAGAGAGAGGACATGGACTAATCGTCTCAGGGCAGGACCTTGACATATAAGGGAAAAAGGGGCAGGGAAATCAATGGGCCAGTCAGGGAAACAGAACTGGGATACCTTTCCCTTTAGGGAATTCTCTTGTTCCCTGATTGGCATCCCACACCTCTCTACCTTCTCTTCCAATTACAAGAATAGTGGAAGATACAATTTAGTGTAGAGTGAACCTGTGGAAGGCTGTACAAAGTAAAAAGTTTATGGTTAGTGAGAAAAGCCACATAAATATTCTGAAGAAACACTTTAGGCTCTATCAAGTAAAAAAATCTAAAATATTTTGGAAAAAACACTGCACACATGTACTAGCAAGAAGCTGGACTATGTTTTTCTCTTACCTCCAGTGAGGTAATTGGCTTCCTGTCAATAACTTGCACCCCTGCAAAGAGATTTTCATCTTCATTTGTTGTATGTACAATACCACGTGGGCAGAAATTGTCTCATGACCATGTTGCTCAACTATCAGAATACATTTTCAGGCAAAGCAAGCAAATGAAGTGCACCTGCTTGATGTTCTGACTCTAATGAACAGATTGTAAACTGTATCTGAGAAAGCAGTGTTAACAAACCACCACCTGCTAAAACATGTAAGATAAACTGCCTTGGATAATTCAGTTCAATTATAAATCTGATTAATTTGATCCACACAGGTGCACTTAGTCTAAATCAGTACACAAAGAACATAGTTTATACTTTGGTGAGCACTGGCCCTTTCTATAACTAAATTGTTCTACTTTCTGGTATGGCATTTAAAGTTTAATCAACTTTAAGGAAGCTAAACAATCAAGAAACATATTTCATGTATACTTCTTGAGCCACGCATTTTTTAAATAAAATATATGCATAACTAAAAATTTAATTTAATATTAAAAATTATTAATTGAATATAACAAAAAAAGTCAAAGTGTATCTGTATCTATAAATGAATTTCTAGTTATCTTTAATACAAAGAAAAAAGTTCAGTAAAATCTTAAATAAATTCTTATTTCATTGCTATTAATATTGTGGGTTATGGGACTTTAAAAGAGGTCAAAAATACTTCCAGTGTAAACAATACATGTCTTTCATGTCTGCTGAAATACCTTCTTGGAGGGTTTGCTGCTTATCTGTCCCAGGGGCTTAGAGTGAACAGCCTGTACTTCCTTGAGACCTCCTGGATGCCCTTTTTGAAGTATCGATGTAGCTCGAGACTCTGATTCAGGCTGTTACATATTAATGCAATTAGTTGAAGTTGTAGCACTGAATTATTTTCATGTAAGGAAGTAACACAATGGGTATAACTTGCAGACTGATTAAATGATATAGAGAAGTGTTTTAGGTTCTACTTCTTCAGTTTATAGTTCCTTTCATAGAGAAATGTGTAGCGCCATATGTTCAATTTAACTTCTGGTATAGTAGTAGATTTTATTCAAATCCATTAAAAACATAAAACAAAGAATACATTGGGAATTTTGTACATGAGTGCTCCTACCAGTTTTTTTTTTGTACAATAATAATAAGTGCAGACAAGTCAACAGGGCCCTTTATTCCTCTTTGCATTTGCAGATGACTATTTTTGAAAACTTATCCAATATTCAGTTCTAAGATTACAGGTAGCAGGTTAATAATTCAATGTTGAGGGTTTTAAAATTGATACCTTGAAACAAGTTTGTATTGTCTGTTCTAGGAACGGTTGGATGCTATATTTCTTGGTCACAATATTTGTATTAGACACGCCCCAATTGTAGCAAGGCTTATACAAGCAGAAGTCTATGGTGCTTTTTTTTTTAGTTGCAGTTTATACTGATTTCACAAATTAAGTAAATTAATAGCAATATAGGATATTTTGCCGATTTAAATTAGTTACAATAAAACTCTTTTCAGTATCAAAAAATAACTCAAAGTCACACTTTCATATGGTTATTCAGACTGAGAAAAATATCTCATTTAGACACCAGGAAAAAATGCAATTTGTTTTGAATGCCCTTTCAGATTTAATATAGATTATCTTCCTAATTGTTGATAATTATTTAAGTCAGATAGGCATTTGGATGCAACAGATACTGAAAAAATAACTAAATGATCAGTAAAGTTCATGACAGGACTGATTGCATTGACATTTCCGTTGACTTTTTTGTATTTTGAAAGTTTGAGTTAGCTCTGATGTTATTTAAATACTGTCTAATTTTATAGTCACTTCCATGGTGCAGGAAAAAAACCCAATTAAAGTAAAATAAATTGTATTATTCCTTTTTTCTTCTTTCTTCTTGTTACATGGTTGCAATGTACTGCACTTCTGCTTTCCTTGCCACTTCTTTCTGGATAGTGTAAGTCAAATTAGTAACAGGAATGTACATTTGCTATGGTGCAATGTAGCTATGAAGTGTGCTGGATGCAGAAGAAATGGTTTTAATCTTTTCTAAGAGGTTTCGTTGTGCAGAGAAATCAACAGAAGCTGGGATACCAAGATTGATTAATAATTCCAAATCTATATTAAGGAATTGGGCAACTTTTTATAAGTTACAATTAATGAAGTATTAACCTTACGCAGAATGTGGACTTTATCTACAGGAGTGGTTAATGAGATCAGAATCAGACCCAGTGTTGCTTTTCCCAGTGTTAAAGTCCTTCATATACTTTCTATTTTCTTTTTCAAACACAAAAATCACTAGTGAGAGGATTAATGTCATCCAGAAAATTTATTTTTTTTGCGTGATGCGTCTATTACTTTCATAGCAGAAACCATATTTCTGTTGTGAGCACATCAGTAAAAGACATAAGGAGATAAATCTCTCATGGAATTGATTCAATCTGGGAAACTCTCATGAGACTCCTTTGTGTATAGAAGGAGCTGTGCCAAGTAGCTCAGGCTAACTTTCATAAGGTCCAGTTTAGGCAGCAGTGTTACTGATTCTTCACTTCTAAAGGGTTAAATCAGGAAGGAATTTGAGCATGGAGCATTAGTTCTTTCATAACTGTTTATAACACACATTTGCCATATAATGTAGAACGGCTCCATGTTTCCATTTTAGGATATGGGTTGTGATAGCTACATGCAGGGTCAGTTTTTACTTTGGATAGCTACAGCAGATGATATGAATTAAATAGTATCTTTCGTAGTGCTAAATGTGGCAGAACTTCATGCTTTTTATTTATTAATTTGTGAGATCTGCATGCCCTTTACTTGTTGAAAGATTTTGGATTACTTTTTTTTACAATGCTTAAAACCATTCTGAATCTATAGATTCTGAGGCTATTTTGTTTTTATCTGCAGGTTGTGGCTTAATCTTCTCTGACATTTTCATAGGGTATGATCCAGTTCTATTACTCTAATCAGTACTAGTGATATTTAAGACCTCTGTTTAACAGTCAAAAACTTGTGCTTGACTCTGTGGTGCTGGAGTTGAAATAAATATATTTGAAGTGAATTTCTGAATCATAGCCTGATTTATGTAGGTTTCTGAGTACCTGCAGCCACACCACATTAGTTTTATACCAGTCTTTTAATATTTTGCATATATTCTTCATAATTCATACTGTAGCAGTGGATGCTGCTTGTTCTTTTCTTATAAGTGCAAATTTATAATAAATTTTGATCTTTTATTGTTAAAAATGCTAATGAAGCATTGAAATGAAGTACAAAAATAATGATTGATATGGGAAATGTTATTAATTGTATTGCATTTTTGTAAATATAATGCATATTTCCAGTGAAAATATCTCTCGTTATTTGAAATGCTTGATTCAATCTGAAATTTATTTACACCATGTGTAAATACACAGATTTTGTGCAAAAGTGTTGTGTGCAGGTAGACCTGTAAAAAGAAACCACTTTTTTTTTGTTTTAAAACGGTTCTGTAACTTTTAATGATAGAGAAGTCTAGACTGATTTTATGTCATATATTTTTGCACTGGAAACTATAACTGGTAACATATAATGATTTTTATAACATTTGTACATTTATTTATAAATTCAAAAGCTTAAAATTTCCTTCATAAATAAATTTTTTTTTTTTTGAGAGATAACTAGCTGATTTTTTTTATTTAGCTAATCTCTTCTGTGTGATTTTTCCAGTACTGGGATTAATTTTAGCTAATACTGTTCAATCAGTGTGAGATGAGCCTATACTGCTTTACTGCTTTACTCGTTCTTGGGAATTACTATTTTTGTTACTTTTGGGGCTTTTAAAGACTTTGCCAAGGAAGACTTAAGCTAATATCTATTTATGAGGAAATGGAGAGATATGATACATATGTAAGCATTTATTTACTACACAGGGCTTAATGGATAGATCAGATGGAAATAGGTTATAAATATAAGCAAAATTTGTGTAAGATAAATGTTTGCTGCTGTTGATAAAAATCTTACCCCTTTTCCAGCATGTCCTTTCAGGTGCATTCTACATTATTCCTCATTGAGTTCTGGGTTATTAAGTCTCCAGAGTTCAATGAAAATATTGTGTATCTTTGTAAAAAAGCCATTATTACTTCTAAGTTGGTACTTCTATCATTTTTCTGTAGTTCTCCATAGTATTTTTAGCTACTTGACATAATTCTTTTGTACATCTCATTTATTTTTAAGTATTGGCAACCTATGATGGGGAGTTCTATTGCTGCTGTGCTGTTCCTTTGCCATCATCTCCTCTAGAGTCTGAACAGGCCCTCAGGTCAACGGCACATGTACCTTCTTTATTTCCATCATTGTTAGTGACCACTTGCAAGATTTTAATGTAACCTTGTGTCATGAATTGTTTCTGAGTATATTATTGTCCTTACTTCCATGTTGTATCTGTCAGTTCTGTGACTTCAACTAGAGCAACTGAATCAAGGCTGTGATGAACCTCAAGATGCCTGAAGACATCTCAGTTTACATATTGTCATGGTTAGACACTGGACACAATGCCAGTGCCCCATGAAAATATATTTTTACTAATAATGGTTGTGAGATGTGATCAGGAACAGAACAGAGCAGGCTCAGACTTAGGAATAAGAAGAAAAAAAATTTATTAATTCACATTAAAGGAAAGAAACACACAGGGAACATGAAAACTCTCCGAAACATTCCTCCTCCTCCCAACTTTCACCCTTCCCACAATCAGACAAAACCTTGGATTTCCTGATTGGTTAACAATACTCAAATAATCAATTCTCAGTCCATCTAAGAAGAGAGGAGTCTTCCTTGTAAACCATAGTGTCCTTCCATGTCTGGTGCTCTCACCACCATCCATGGATCGAAACTGCCCTCAGGATTCAACGATGCTTTGCCAAGTACCAGAAGCTCCTTTTTGGGACAAACAGTCCCCCCCATTTTATAACCCCTGGGGCCGAGGGTTTCTTCTGCTCTGAAGAGAGGGGGCACAACCACACCCTCTTCCTGGTCTTCTGCTCCGAAGACAGAGGGCAACACCACACCCTCTTC
>WEIT01004588.1:2442-26235 GCA_013389985.1 Dryoscopus gambensis | reverse complement strand
GAGCACAATGATGCCACATTAGACCAAGAGCAATACAGTGGGAGGGATGTAGACAGACAAGGGTCTAGATTTCCAGTGAAGTCTTGACAACATGCCTGCTCTTTCTGGATTGCAATCAGGCTTCATGATTGCCAGTGTCTCCCTTGAATACGGATACAAGGCATTAATTGAGACTCAAGGTAATAGACTAACACAGCATTTCTACAGTAAAACATTTACATGGTTAAAANAATCTGTCTTCATTTACTTTATTCTATGACTGGCACCATCTTCCTCACTGCTAGTAGCTCAAAATGAGACAAGCATCTAGATTTTCATATTCCTTAGGCAAATAATGTACTTAGAAGCCTTCTCACTTCATAGGATCCAGCACGTGATAAACTTCAGCTTAATATCTATTCTAGTATTTAGTATGCAATGTATTAATAAGAAAACAAAGTGGTAATATGTTTTGTCCCTCCCCCCCCATCTCCCTCAAATTAGCCTCCTAATAAAGCAAATTTTAATGAAAAACTGTACTTCCAAACTCTGAGCTGGCCAATGGCCTACACATGGGCTCTGCCTAACAACACACATTAATATAGTTTCAGGAAAGAAGAAATAGCCAGTGCTGAAATATATTGTTTGTCCTTGGCAGATTTTTGAATTCATTAAGAATTAATTTGGCCTTTTGAATTGTCATGAGAATCCTCTGATATAGGTACAATTATATTTTGGTAGAAGTAGTGTAATAGCTAAATTGAACACTGACAAGAGGTTCAAGGGAAACATCACCTGCAAAAGTTCAAAAGGTTCGAGGGGGCTCCTGCTCTTTAGGATACGACATGCTGATCCCACCAAATTTGTCACAATAACCTTTCCTGAAATACTACAAGGACAGAAAAAACAGTGACACGTGAAGCATTTTCAAATCACCTCGGTCACAAGTTTTGTCCGTCCACTTTTGATTGGGATAAATGAGATGAATTCTCAAAGTCAAATGGAGAATCCCTCTCCCACTGATCTAGATGAAACTGCTCTGGTTATCAAACCAATGATACAATAATAAAACTAATTCTTAGGTTGAGGATTCTGCACATGCATTTTAGGTCCACATTTAAGTTATACTTTTGAGAGATTTTAAAATTATAAGCATCTTGGAATAGAGGAACATTTTGCACACAGCCTTATTATGCTAACATACACCATTTTAAGGAAGTATTTGTGAAGTATGTGCTAGTCAAGGAGGGTATGAGTTAAAGGTTACGTAAAGGTGGCACAGAAAATGAGCTAATTGATGCTCCTCCAAAGTGCCAGTTAGAGCAATTTTATCAAGATACTCTAACAATTTATAAACTGCAATTTTAAAAAGCAATTTAAGAACGTGAACTTCAATGTCTTTGTAATCAACCATCAACTCAGAAATTAATGATCACTTTTATGGTTGTGCTCTTCCTAGAGCTCTAATCCCATCAGGTGGCATTTTGAACACTCAAAGTAGTGTCTACTCCTCCCAAAACAAAGTTAGTTCACATTCCTTTAAAACTAAAATATAGCTTAAAGAAATGGGCCCTGACCACAAGACTGCAGTCCCTGTAAGCATCCCTTCAGCGCACTCAGGCAGTCAGCTGAGCACAGCACACGCTGCATTTTTAACAGTCTTTTCAGGATACAGAAAAAAACAGGTAGCAAATTGCTTCTCAGGTGATTGTGCAGGCTCTGATCCAAAGCCCACTTACATAAACAGGAACATTCCCATTTACTTTAATAGGCTTTGGCTCATGCTCCAAGAAATGCACATTTTGCTTACATTCCAGGTTAGCACAGCTCCACTTAATTATTAAACATCTGAGAAATAGTTGGACATTTCTGTATAATAAAATTTCCAGTTACTGATAAGAAAATATTGATATATTTTTTCTCATATGAAATTAATGTTTATGGCAGATGTGATACTGAAACTCTCATTTTGATGCTGGATGACTGTACTCAGTCTTGCTGGAATTAATGGCTGAATTTCTCCTTAAGACAATGACAGCATAGAAGGGGACTTAAATTCACCACAACTGAGCTCTTCAGAGTTTTCTTTTGTTTGAACTTGCACAATGCAAGTCTATTATTGTCAAAAAGGGAGATTTTATCAGGCAAATTCAACCTAGGCTGATGTGTGTTGCATGTCAAACCTACAAAGCATGTGAATCTGATACAAGCTGAGTCTCTACTGAGAGGTATGGAATATTTACAGATCTGGAAGGTCCTACTTCAGTCATCACCACAGCAACCAATATCTAGATCAGACAGACTGTAAATGGAAATTGGGGCACAAATGTTTAACATTTGATATGATTTTTTATCTTCCATTCATTTTAACAGTCACACATTTTAATATTTCCAACAGCTGTTTGTAAAACATCCCACATGTGAAGATAAAACCTGATTTGGATGCAAAATTATTTTTATTCTAAATAAAATTTGGCCTTAACAAGCTCTTGCAGGCTTTCCAAATACTAAAACTGAAATGGAAAGCAAGATGTAAGAAACATGTCATCAACTGCCCCACCACTTCCTTAGTTTCGAAGTCACTCTATGCAGGATCCATATGAAGCAGAAAAAGAATTTAAGCAGGCTGTGGAATACTAGCTGATAATGGTCCTGAAAGACTGGCACCCTGTCCCCTTCCCTTCCTCCTCCCCGTGTGTGCAATCTGTTTTGATGACAAATTGAGGACACCTTTTTACCTCCACTGAATTATCTTCACACTGTGGTGTTTCTGTTTGTCTCATGTTTGTTATATCAGCTCTCCACTAAGGGTTTGCCACAGAGCTAACACAAAACACTAGTATCATGTCAAAAGAACTTGTCCTACATATTTAACAGTTTCTAGGTATTGTTACACTAACTAAAGCCTTTTTCCTGCAGGAGATTGCTGTTGGAGACAGAATCACAGCCTGGGCAGTATCAGCATATCCCTCCCAGGATCAAGCTAAAAAGACCCATCAAACTGCAAAATGGACAGACCTGTTGTGCTTCAAGACATTGGCAATTCCCAAAACATTTCCAAACCCCAAAATGAACAGATGAGTGATTTATAGCTTTTAATATATGCACAAGACCTGACTCTCATCTCAGTTGGTATGAAATGTCTAAAGCTTTTAATGACAGGGGATTTGATCACAGGAGAGCTTCATTCTTCATTCATGCCGTGCAAACCCAGTGCTAATTTTGGGAATGGTAGAACCGATCCAATAAAAGTTCACTGTATTGACATCACGATAAAACTGAGGTCATAATTTGACCCCTTCACTGTAATAAGGGTGGTAAACCCTTTACCGAAAAGCCCTATTAAAATAAAACTTAGAAGAGAAAAATATTCATAGCAATAGAATGAAATAATGCAACTGTCTTAAGGGTTTTACCACGAGGTGTTCAATTAAAAATTTAATAGCATCACTTGCTATAATTTGCATAAGGCTAAAAGTAGAAGGCAAAAGATCAAATTTCTTAGGGTTCATGGTCTTTTATAACTGGTGGATCCATCAAGTGACAGTCAGGCATATTTCATGCTGCAGTTTGTGCCTTAGTTTCCCTATGTGTAATCTGAAACGAATAACAAATCCTTTCTTAGAAATAGTTCTAAGCCTCTCCATCATCTACGTAAATTAAATTTGTATTGTTATTAGTCATCTACAACAAATTATTCCTTTGCCTATTGCCAACATGGTTCAAATTACACAGCACATGTATCCACGTATGTTTCGTAACTTTAATTTACTGATTTTAGTAAAAAGCATCTTTGAAATTAAATGCTGCTATCCACTTTATTGCTCAGATTGTACTTTGCTTATTGCTGTGTGTCTGCCAAATTCATCTAATCAACACAGCAATCTAACTACAATCAAAGACAGTGGGAGTATTTATAAATCCAGTCTGCTGCAGCAAAGAGGAAAGAATACAGACATTACTGTATTCAGTAATAACAACCCAGAGGGAATTAGAATATCTGCTGTTTTCAAAACTTTTTCTCTTATTCCCTTCATAATTTCATTTACACTTTTCTTATGAGTGAACAGCCAGGTTACCTTTAAAGACATTTGCATATAAAAATTTAAGCTGAAATATCAAAATAAAAGCAATTAGGAAGTCCATAATTCCAATACATTATGCCAACAGAGCTGACCCTCACACAAGAGAAGGCATGTGCCCTCTGCCCGTGGCAAGGAAAGAGCATACACCGTGGCTTTTCTCCTGTCCTGATACATTGCACACTTCATCTGCACTTGACAGCAGATCACATCGTGCTAGAAGCAGATATCTTGGAGAGGTGGAGCCAGTGGGCAGGAGATGGGGCAGCAGCCTGGCTCTTGCCCAGCTGTTGGAAAGCCCTGGCGGGGTGGCAGGCACTGGCCATGCCAACTGGCACAGCTGTTGTCACAGCTTTTGTTTTTATCTCAGCCTTTCGCACAAAGGGGCAGGGGGTGGCTGTGGACTCCCAGCTACTCACCTCCCCCGGGCTTCGGAGGCCTCCAAGCAAAGTTCTGTTTGATCCTAGGGAACACAGAAATGAGGGGAAGATGCTGCGACCAGAAATGACTCTGGGGAATTGATGCACAGGGTAGACGAACTGTCCATATCTACAGTCTTTACTCTTTTCAGTGCTTTTGCCTCACCCCCCAATAGGACAGTTGAAGATAAAATGAGACATTAACATTACTCCTTTTTACCCCCCTCTTTCAACATATGAGTTGATCCTTTATTTAATAGGTACTCTGCAATTCCTGCTTGAAAAATGAGCTGCTAATTTATCATCAGCTTTTCTATGACCATCCCCACTGCATTTCAAGCCCTTCCTGAACATTCGTGAATTAATTTTTAGGGAGGTTTCAAATACATAGGTATTGTTACACCTCTTATAAGATAGGAAACCACAGCAGAGAAATGTAAGGTCAAATGTTTTCAGTAACTCCAAGTGCCCATTTTGGAAACCCGAAGTCTCCCTAAATTCCTTCACAAACAGTGCTCAGCACTGTGTGGCCCACAGGCTCTAAGCAAGAATGGCATTCAGCATTCCATCACACTGCCAGATACCACGGCAAGATGTTTACACTAAAAAATAAATGATCGTAAATTAATTTTTCTAGCACTGCAGCATAATTCTGCAGCACTGATGGCTATATTTGTAGTATGAGTATTAGTTATGCCAAAAAAGAACTTGCATGCATCACCTCATTTTGTTTGAATTAAATGACTTTAAACTGGCTGCATAACCAGATATTTAAACTTAAGTCAGTCCCCAAAGCCACATCTAATTTACTTCAACTGGGAAGTCACTGGGCTCACATGAGAGAGAAAGTAAATGTGCAAAAGCTCAGGGAACAATCCATTAGTTTTGTTTCAGATATGATCTTGGATGGGATCTGACAGGATTATGTGTCCGTGGCCATGTAGTGTGTATGGCAAATGCAGAAATATATCCTAATTCTCCAGGGCATCTTAAAACCATTTTGTTCCTGCAGATGATGCATCTACTTTCCAGCCTTCTTAGCCAGTTTCCTCCAGCCTGCTGCTCTTCATTCCCACTTTGCTGTTGACCCATTTGTGGTCTGTTTCTGGTCTCAGTCTCATCTGCATTAAGCAGAAGCAACTCCTGTGACTACATGCGTGTCAGATCAGAAACCATCTCAAAGTGCAATAAAAGTGAGGTTTCAAATCCATGGTAGTTACAAATTTATTTCCACTGCATATTGAGCTGTATTTAGGAACATTTTACATTTCTAAGGTGCTGCAGTTTTAATATGTTGAGCCAACTTCAGTCAGTGTAAATTAAACAGATTTTGACTTCTAGGGATGATAATGGATAATTCTGGCTCATAGAACAAAGTAATGGGGACTTACCTAATTTTTGTTCTTTCAGTAACACTTCCCAACTAATATGTTTTAATATTTTCCTAACCAATTATTAGACTGCCACTACAGCACTGAGAAAGATCTGACCTCTTCTGGCACCATTTCACTTAAATGTTGTGGGGCTGCCCGTTAATTTAGACAGACCAACTCACATTTCTCAGCAAGCTTGAGTTGCTTTCAAGTGGACCTGTCAGAGGGCATAGTTTTGCCAAGGTAACTGAAATTTTAAGGGAAAAAGCTATTTGTTGATTTGTTTGTTTCAGACCAGTTGAATGTTTTAGATTGAAAAACATTTCTAGGCTTCATGGGTGCATGAAAAGAATTAACCCAACCCAATACTTAGGAGTCAATTGTCAAGAATTACCACACTGCAAAAACCCAACTGTCCTCACTCAACCAGCAGAGCATGCCCTACAAGTTATCTCTGTTAACCAATACTTGGGTGAACCACTATTTTTTCAGCCAATTTTCTGTCATTTTAAGGTTTGTTTTAGTAAGACTTGAAGTACTTGGACTTTGCAAGCAACTAATGAAACTATGTGACTTTTTAATGTGAAAGCAGAAAGTACCAATCTTTGAAACAGAAGAGGTGAGAAGAGATTTAATTCAAAAAATGAACTTTTTAGACACAACTGAATCTTCATTCAAGGCAAAGGTCTGATAAATACTGAGTAAACAAGTTCATCACACCTGAATTTCAGTTCAATTTCAACCATATCATTGTCAGGAAAAACAACTACAAACTTGCCCCAAAGCTAAAAAGCATTAGAGAAATCAGGAAAAGGACAGATAGACAGACAGTAAGTTACGAACATAAAACTCTTTGTACCAAAACCAATTAACCCTAACCTTAGGCAAGCCTTTTTCTTCTAGCCCTTCATTTAAAGGTTTTACAATTTATAGCCCCTGCTTCTCAGGGGAGGTCTTGCTCTGCTCTGATTTCACATTTCACAGCAGCACATGTGTAATCCTGCTGCAGCACAGAGCACATGACCCAGCTGATATCAGGAAATCCACTTTTCACTAGTTGGAAACACACTGTAAGAGAAATGCAACCAGAATTCACTTCACATGCAACAGGCCACAGTAGAACGTTTGCAGAAGTGACAGACTGGGGTAATAATCAGCAGAAGTACAGCAGTCCCATCCTGCATCTGACATCCTTGGAAGGAAAAAATCCAAACAAAACCAACCCACTACACTATTGTTTGAATGACAGCTAACTTTTTGAAGTGGATCTCTAATTGCCATTAATATCATGACTGGAAAATGCAGAATGACAACCAATTAATTTACTTACTGCCTGCAAGCACCCAGAGAAATGCTTGCTTTAAAGTCTCCATATGGTAGGAGTAACTCACCATCTTCATAGAAAAAAACCCCCAGCTTGCATAAAGTAGTATGTTTAATGACCTTTTAAATTTGGTATGATCTCAAACCAGAAGTGAAATACACACAGCTAATCTGACTTCAAGATAGGGCTGCTCCAACAAAACAGTTTGTAAGAGGATAAACTTTGCTATGCATCTGTAAATGCAGACAGAGAGGAAAATAAATCTGTTCCACAGTAATTATTTGTAAACACACAAAACCTAAATCATGCCATGGAATTCCTTAAGTCAGTTTAATAATTCCACTGATATGCTTACTAAATTCTACATTACTTAGAGTAAAAAATTCTTTCTTTTTGTTTCTTTCTTTCAATCATACAAAAGAGTTATGTACATATTTAGCATTATGTATTTCTATAGCTTTAGAACATATATATAGATGTAGATTATAAGTATCTTTAAATGTATACTCACTTTGCAGTCTTAAAAAACACAGTTGCTTTGTATTATATCGTAAAAGTACAATCTTCTTATGAAAATATAAATAATAACTTTTAAAACAAATTACACTTTTAAACAAATTGCACAATTTAAAAAATATGCTTATCTCATCCATACTCATCTTATGAAGCTGTGTCTTTGCCGAGCATTATCGTGGGAGACAGTTTTTCTAAAGTTTCCACCAGCTTTCTATTAATTATATATTATTTTCCCAACAAAGGGTTTGGGTAGGAAAAGAATTTATTTTCCGTTATAAATACAGAAACATATCTCTATCTATGTGTATATATACACACACAAACAAAGGACCACCAATAATATCAGGGAAAAATCAAAAAAACAACAAACAACCTAAACAAAAAAAGAGCACAAATCAAGAAACCTCAGCATTTTAGAACAGCTTGATCCAGGCAACTTTACCATTTTATATTGTTTCCCAAAGCTACATTGTAAGCAGGTGGAAGTACAGTTTTCAAGCTTATATATTCTTCTCCTATATCAAATCCATAGAAACACCTGTGCTAAACAATTTGTGATTTCCCATTGTGAAAACAGTTTTCGAAATTATCAATTTTCTTGGAAAGAAAGACTGGTCATGCCCCATCAGGGGGTGGACTGGAGTAAAACAAACAGGGACACTGCTTCAAAGATACTTAAAGATTTTGTTTTATGACATTATGCCTACAAAGCGCAGCTGTGCTTCTTATACATTGATACATGTTTATTTCTGAGTATACATCAGACATCTTAAGAGTGATTAAAACCTCAGAAAAGAAACAATGTATTTTCTAGTGATTATCTAATTATCTGTAGAGTTAGAAACCCAGCTCATTTAAGGCAATAAAATGAAAAGCCAGTTTATAAGCTGTTTCATGGTATAAATGAACGGCCCACCAGCAAGTTGTATCCATAAAACACAGAGATGAAGTCACCAAAAATGCAGCTTGATAGACTATCAAAAGCATACATACAGTACTTGTCTAAAAGCAGATATTATTTCAGTTTCTTATTCATATTTATGCTTTCACTTTGCATAAAATTAGATAAATTAGATTCTATATCTCTTGACATCCTAAGACTTGACAGAGAAAATTATTCATTGCAGCAGTATGTGTAGTTAAGTTGAAAGAATGTCTGCTTACATAGTAGATGACTTTTTTTACCTGAAAAAAGAAAGGCTACCCGAAAGTACGTGTTGTTCCTCCAGTGATTTTTCAACAACTAATCCCCAGTAGAGCTGCATAGGAAGACCTGAAGTATATGAAGATTCAATAAAACAAATGAATTCAAAGCAGTAGTATGCTCTGAAATCCCATTATTCCCTTTGGAAGGGTTCAGATACAGAATGGAAAGCTGGCTTCTTACCATCCAAAGATCACACTATATTAAACTAATTAAGGAAACATTCAATTCTGACTGATTTAGCTAACACAATCTTATTCTGTCTTATTGTGACCTCACTGTGAATATCACTTCTAGTCTGCAATGTGTTATACTTTCAAAGAAAGTTACTTTATATAAACAGGGAGATGGAATGCATTTGAGCACCTTGTGCCTTGTGCTTTCCCTGCCCCTGCTACTTCCAACTAAAATCCAGTTTTCACTGTTTTCCTTCCTGTAGCACTAATCCTGCCCAGCCTCCTGCCCCAGGCCTGTTGCCTGTTTGTTTGGGCAAGTGGCAGCACCTTGGACTTCACCAAGAGCTGTGCCTGTCCCAAGGAGTTGGGCAGTAAATGCACAATGAATGCCTGAAATACTCAGAGCCTCAGAAACCATGAGATGCTGAGTCTGCCAGCCCTTCCCTGTGTGGGGCTGCTAATTCAGCAACCTACCAATTCTCACAAAAACAGTATTCTCGTCATCTTTAATCCTTTTAAATTTAGGAGCAAGACAGAGACAGACTGAACTAAGATTATTTATCACCAGTGAATTCATACAAGCCTTGTTTCCACAGTATAAATCTAAGGATGTTTCCAAACATTCATTTTCTATGACATAATATGTGCATGACTAAAATCCACAAGGATGCCACTCTTGACAAAAAAATTCAGCGTAAGTAAACAGAAACACTTTATCCCTCTCTGACAAACAACAACATGGGGAACAAATGGTGATATTTTTCTTGCTATACTGGTAGTATTGAAGCAAACATCTGTGGCACCAAAATGCGAGGAAACCTTGTCCAAATCAAAGATCTCAAAGATCAGTATGTACAAACTTGAAAATTTCAGGATTCAAAATTTGTAACAAGAAATTTTACTGATGTTGGTTATTAGAGCTGCTTGAGAGAAAGAACAGAACAGTAACAAAATAAAAAAGAAAAGAGAAAAAGAGAAAGAAGAAGCAGAAACCATTAATACAGAACACTTCCATTTGATAAAAACAGAAGCTTATCCTAGCATCAGAAAATTCATGATTATGCCTCCTGCTTTAAGGTAAGAGATCTTGAGCAAGAAGATGGCTTTTCTTCTCCCTCATTCTTCAGTGGGAGACATGTCACTTGAATATCCCTTATTACATTTCTATTTTAAGAATTAGTGTTTTTTTGTGTATATGCAGATGAAAAAACCAAAATCTCTTTAGGTCGTCTTACGCAGTTCATTATGTATGATTCACAGATGTTCCTGTTAGCACTTCACTGAGAAGTGTGTCAGGTTAATAATTAGATCACAATTCTTTTCAGTGACATTTGTGAACAACAAACATGTATCTAGAAAGCTCAGGATCCCAAAGACCTCAGTCTGTTGAGGAAAGCTTACATGCCAATTTTTACCTGAAATCTCGGCATAGGAGGAGCACAACACAAATTATTCCCTTCTAGGAAGCAGTGATCTGTGCAAACGGATGCTGCTGAACAGAAAATGGGCTCAAAGCACTTTTGTTTATTTGATCTTGTGTCTAAAAGAGCATTTCAAATTTTATTTTCATAAATTTATTTTTGTAAATAATTTAGCACTTTTTAGTGATCTGTTTCCCAGTGTAAGCGATTTAAGTTACTGGAACGTCACCCATATTAAAGAAGTGCTCATCATGTAAAGAATCCATAGCAGTAATAAATGTTTCTGGAAAGAGTAGGCAGTATTAAGATTACATTTAATATACATGAGGGTACTGTTTGTCATCTAGAGCCTATAAAGACATTTCTCTTTTTATGGTAATATCACAATCATACACTTTTTAACATATAACAGAAACCATCAGTTCCTCCCTTTCCGTGCTCAGATACCAGTATTAGCCCACTCCCTCTCTGTTATGTATGATCATATTGTGTTCAGGTGTCGATGTTCCTAGAATGTGCTCTGGGCCCAAATAACCCTTCTCTGCACTTCTGCAGGAAACAAATTTGGAAAATCTCTCCAAGTTCAAGCTACCCATCCTCCTGCCTAAACAAGGGTCAGTTCTGTTCTGAGCCACTGGTTTAAAAACTTCCAGTGACGGTGTAACCACAGAAGATGTTCTGGAAGCATGTTCATGCTAATATTGGTGCCTCAATAAGCCTGCTTCATAAGTTGTTTTTAAATATATGAGTTAAAAATCATGTCTTCATTTCAGAGATGCATGCCTGGAAGTGTTTCCACTTGAGTCTGTTCAGTGACTTACCTGAGTTAGATATTTTTGGAAAATAAAGGGAGCAACATGTATAGGACATAAATTCTAAAAACTGAGGTTACTCTTCTTCCCTTCTCCAGCCTCTTAGGAGGAACTGGGTAAGATAGATAAACAAACTGATCAACTCTTCATGGATTTCAGGTAAGATTCTCAAAATTTGTGCTCAGTGCAAGGGAACACAGAGCATGACAGATTGTTTGCTTGCCTATCTACAAACACCACTAGAATTGTCTAAACATCCTATAGAGATCTAGATTCTAGTCCCAAACTAATATTATACATGATAATATTATATCCTAGGGATTCTGGGACTTCCCAAATCATTACTACATCAGAGGAAACAGAAAATTAATCTCTGCCAAAACCTCGTGGAGGATGAGCTCAGAAGGGCTTGTTCAGGTCAACTGTTTCACAGTGGAGATAAGAGAGCAAGAACTTATTTGACATAAGCCTGCAGAGCTGGATACTTCACAGCTTCTCTGGCTGTGCTCTTCTGCTGCTGAGCTGCATTTGTTCGGTACCTGTTTGCTGCACAGATTGCTGCTGTTGCACGATGCTGAAAGCAAGCACAAATCAGGACCAAGCTCAGCCCTGCCATTTTGTATTTCTGATTTAAAACTTGTATTTATGTACTTCACCCGTTAATTGGAAGCTATGCCTGTAGCTGGAACTATAAATAAGCAGTACACTAGAAATGTGAAGAAATCTAGTTGTAAAAGGGCAGAGAGGAAGTGTCGAAATAAAGTAAGTTGGCAGAAAAGAATATAGCAAATCTCATTAACACATTGTGGAACAACCTTGTAAGTTAGTTAACAAAGACAGATATTTAAAGCATGTTTAAGTGACATGCGATTTTTCAGTATATACCATGGAAAAGTTTGTAGTATAAAAGTACTGACAACTGAAAGTTATCTACAGAATTTTATAAGAAAGTACGTGCAGATGGAAATATAAATTACATTTCAGACAAAACAGCCAGTGCAATAAAAGTGGCTTTTAATAAAACATGAGTGCAGTTGGGTTTTGCCAGTTAGTTTCAGAAAAAACATAATTATTCTTTTTCTAGCTCGTATGTATCACTGAACAACTGCACTTTGCTATTATACATTGCAATTATTTTGATTAGTTATATTTTTGTTTTAAAAATGTTTCATTAATTAGATTCTTTTGAAATCAAGATGTATGTTTCTTTCAGCTACCCATTATGACCTAAAAGTATAATGACAGTTTTTGCAGAATTGCTCTTATATATCCTTGGAGGGAAGATTAAAACAAATTACTGAGCTCATTTTTTTAAAAGTCCAAAATTTCACTAATCACTGCCCAACAGCCAAAGCATCAGTTGTCAGATAATATTTAATCAAGATGATTTTGGTAAATGAGACTAACTTGAATCTTGACAGGAAAAAAGTATCAGATAAAATATATTTTCAGATTAAATAAACCATTACAACTCTTGCAGACAAACCTTAAGTAGGTATCATGTTTTCATCCTATCTTTGTGCCTGGAAATGTGAACAAGGTACAATAAAAGACTATGAAGAGCATACAATAAACTCATACTTCTATATTGCAGAGAAACACATTCACATGCATAAAGTCAGCAAATAACAAAGTCACTGGAATTATTTGAGCACTTAACAGAGATGCATTCTTAGTAGTAAGATTAAAAAGGTCACTTGTTCTCTGTCATGATTAGCAATATAATACCAACCCTCAGAGGACGGAGTTTCTCAGCCTACAAGAATTCAGCTTGAAGAAATAAATGTGATACTGAATTTCAGAAAGACTAAAAGCCTGGCAAATAAATTGCTGTGGATAAGATAGGTCTGATATTTGACTGTTTTGGTTCAAAGGTAGTTCTGGATGGCATATGAAAAGCAATCTAGACTACAAATGTTACTTTTGTGCAACAAAATAAATAAACTCATCACCATTCAAAATATTGCAATGAAACACATAACTTTAAAAGAAAAATTCCATCTGTATATTAGATCAATTGAGGAATCCTGGACAGTGGGGTTTCCTGATACACTGAACAGTGATTTCAAAGTGAAGTGCATTTCTCCTGGATATAGCAGCCAAGCAGATCAAATGTCTTTTTAAAGTATTTTTTAAGGGTACAAGCTGATAACAAAACCCCCTCTCAATCTCTGTGTCTGACTGCCTGTGTTCCAGCAAAAATTGGATTGCACAAAAACTTGCTTTGAATTGATTGAAAGTGACACTGGAAATAACAAGTAAAGGTATGGTAGGATCGAGGTGAAAAGGAAAGCTCACCAATGAAAAAAGCCTTTTGCAGATTTGTCTACTATAGCAAGAAATAAAGATCACGTACTGGATTCTTCTTGATTGATCACAATATTATCAAGATAAATAACAGTACAGACGTAAGAAGTGATGTCACCAAACTTTGAAGGCAATAATATATATTTTTAAACAATATAAAAAATAAAATCTCTTTTTTGTCTATTGTTTTGAAAGCATTTCTTGCCCAATGTGTTCACCCCATTCTGAGGTAGAACCTCAACCTAAAGAGCAATGTGGAAATTTGCATATACTTACTATAAGCACAGTTACTTTTTATTTCTTCTAGACTTTAAATTTGAATCATTAGACCTCATTTCTATTGTGCTGGAGAAGTCATTTTCTCTGCTCTACCATCTCTCATTTTTACAATCATTAAAAAACCACCATAAGATAAGAAGAGATGATTATTTCAAAAGCCACAGAACATGGGGAAGAGAAAAGGCAATAAACAGTTTTAGTTTTGTAACTTGGCAAGAGGATATGACAGGGGATTAGCCCTTCGAAAAAACTGCATTAATAAGATTGCTGTTGTTTCCTCTTTTCCTGTTTTCCCCCCCAAACTTTCATTATCCTCAAATAGAAAGAAAACCTCAACCATTTGAAACTGTACTTGTATTTAAACTATCTGTACTACAAAGTTTCAAAAGGCAAAGTGGTTAGCATAGTGCAAAATAAAGGTAAACTCAGAGTTTAAAATAGAGGATATTATATCAACTCATACTCTACTTGCTATGACACTGGTATTAAAAATATACTGTAATAGTCTGGATACTCCCTTCACTGAAAAACTTTGATGGCTGACTACAAATCTGTTACTGCATCTGCTGCTTCACACTTTGGTTAACTTTGTTTTATATCAAAACACTTAATGACACTTGTTTATCTGAAAAATATTCCAAATTTCCATTATTAATAGTCATATTGCAATGACAGAAACTTCCCCACATCCAAACTCTTGGATCCCAGAGCCTTTAGGTTAATGATGTTCACTGCAGAGAATTAAACAATGAAAACCGTGAAACAAACAGGAAGGTTACAACCAGAACACTACATGATGAAATGATATTCTGATGCAATTTTGTAGATTTAGTTTTATAGGCAGAAATAAACAAAGGAAAAAAATGGTCAAGGGAACAACTTATTCACAGTCTTTTATCACACAGTTTTCTGAATGACAATTGTTCAGGATCTAAAGAAAAGCTAAATTCTTGCACAATATTTCAGCAGTGTTACTGCTGAGCATAATCCCAGCGAAGCACAAACAATAAAGTCAGGAGAATGCTTTGCCTTCTCCCACTCCCCAGCTCTAAAAGAAGATGTAGAGTTTACTTTTGATTTTATTATGGTACAGAGAAAGTTGGTTCAATTTAAAATTAAAGATTTTGTTTCATCTAAAACTGTCCAGCACTTCCCAGGCTCACTCACTACACAAGAAAAAGTTAAACATGGCTCAACAAGAAAGTAAAAAAAAAAGGCACAAAGATACCCCCACTGATCACTACTTTGCCCACAGATTTGGGATGGCTCCCAGTGTGCACCAGCAAAGGCTCCAATCACAGCACCATTACAGAGCTACTGTGGCTGGGATGCAGGGAGGACCCCATGAGCCTCCTCTGTGAGCTGCCCTGCCTGGGGCATCACCATGTGCTTTAAGCACAGCGCACTCTGCCCTGGGTGCACAGGGAGGGAAATTGTTTTCACCATTCAGTTACAGCAACAGTAGGAAGCAAAGCTCTGCAAAGCAGCTTTGACTTAGAGGAGATTTAAGACATTAGTGTAAATCTGTTCCTATGACTTTACATCAATGTATGTTTTTCTTTAAGTTATGTAAAGAACACTTGTTCACGCACATGACAAAATCCCCAGAGCCTGTTCTGTGAAAATTTCTGTATATTCTTTTTTTTATGCCAAGACTACTTTTATATGTGCACACACAGGGAATGGTTGTGCCCACACAGGGAATGGTTGTGCGCACATCACATGCTAGAAACAAGCAAAGAGCATTGTGTGAAACAGAAAACTTGCAAGTTAATTAATAATCAATTTATTGATCAATCTCTCTGAATGTGCTATTTCATTTTTTTATGAAAGCAGATGTTCAAGTATAGTACTTATTAAAACCCCAATTTCTACCTATAAGATAGTGATGTCCTTGGTTATAATGACCACAACCAGATCCTTAGATCTGGTAAAGTACAAATGGAAGCACTAAGATAGATGTTATAAATTAATTCAGGTTGGTTATGGATTAAGGGTAAAACAGATTTTGACATACAAAATACCTGAAAAATTATTTTACAAACTATAATTTTGCCATTACAAATGAAACCCAAGAAAATCAAACCCTAAGCATCTGCTAAAACAGGATCTGGTCTATTATATAGGAATGTTTGATTAGCCTTTTCACCTGACTGAATTTTTAATCCTAATACTTTTGGAGGTTTAAGGCATTAATAGAACAACTTATTGTTATTTCTGTTTTGATCCTTTAACAGAGAATAATATCTGTGTTGATATAAATTCAAGCAAAGTGAGATGCATGGAATGTTTTTATCAATGCAGTAATTTTCATTAATAGGCCATGCTGGCATAACACTATAAGAATGAAAGAGAAGTTAGCAACTAATATTGGGCTCACACACAAACTTTAAACTAGGTTGAATTAAGAAAGTGATATTTACTTAAGAGCATTTTAAAATTATTTCTTTTTTTCTGTCAATAGACCAAATTTCTTGATTTTTACAGTTTATTTATGTAAACAAATAGCCATTTTCCTACCACTTGTATCCCTGATTCATGCCATATATTCAAGAAGCTATCATTTTCCAATGAAGGAAGAAATGGTAATTTATTAACACTGTTTCATGAAAATACAGGCTGCATTTTTAAGGGAACAAAATTAATAACATAATAAATGATTATTCAAGCTCATGGTGAGTAAACCCACAGCTAATTACTTGACTATCTTGATCCAAAATGCTATTTAAAGGCCTGTGCTTATTTCCATCTACTGTGATTCTGTATGGAAATAACTCCTACAAGTGAGGCTGAAATAAAGTTCTATAAGTAAGACTTCTAAGACACAATGCATTCTGTCTTATTTGCTCTAGAAAAGTATGTTAAGAATACAGTTTGCTTGTAAATGAAAACCTTACAATAAAAAAATTTCATTTTTCTTCATGATAAGCAATTTTTTTGACTGACAATGTAAACCGGTTTAGGTTAGGATGTGTTTGTATTCACTTTGAAAAACATCATGTAACTCTCACTCTTTTTTTTCTATATGACAAGTTTGTATATCACTTTGTATATCTCTTCTCCAGTGAACCTAATCAGCTTTTAAAAATAATGATAACGAAAGTAAATGCTTTTCAAAATTTGAAATTTATTCAAATGACATTTGTAGAATATAAGCCTTAAGTAGCTTTAAAAAGAGACAGATAATTAAAGAAGGAAAAGTGGAAATTGTTCGTGCAGGCTTCTGTTTACCAGCAGGATTCCAATTTTTTTTAATTTTCCTAGCTTCCTCATCAACAGTCCATGTTGTTAACCTGTCCCCTGGAAAAAGAGGAAATTATTGTGAAGCCCATATTCTCCCATTTCCTCTCCCCTCTGGCAGGTTCATCTAGCACTGTAAAGTTAACATCACTTCTATATGCTTTTGCACAGTGTCTCAAAGCCTGTTTATTCCCATGAGAAAAGAAAGGTGAAAGTCCAAGCTGAGAGCTTCCCCTTTGCAGTTTCTACCCCTGACCCAACACTTCAGTTCAGCTCTTCAGCATGGCCATGTCCCAGGTTCCCTGCAAACCACAACACTGGTACAGTTTGGCTGCATTGCCTTTTGCTCCGCCAATTCAGCCATCAGGTTCTGCCATTATAAAATTGAGGCAGAGATCTCGTTGCACTCACACTTCAGCAAGATATCAAAGACTCAATAAAATGTGCCCGAGGCAGTTTTTGGGATTAGTTTTCGAAATCACCTGTCTGTCCCAAAATCTAATTACAATGCTCAGGGCAGCATGCTAAGTTAGCTTTGAAGACCAACCTGTTTTAAGCCCTTAAAATGGTTTCCCACATTGAAGAACTAGAAAGGCAGGTGCAGTGTAAAACTTTGCTATAAATCCATTTGAACGCACATTAGATTTTATATGGGCCAATATGCTCACCAAATCTGCGCCTGAGAAATTCTACCACCTTTCCTGCCAGGTCAAAGAAGTTTTCCCAAGGCTATATTTGGCCGACAGCTCAGTCTGTCCCTTTACATGAACTTACATCTGCCTGAATAAAGGCAGAGATTAACAACTTCTCTCTCTCTGAGGTTTGTTCCATAGCTCCTGCATGATACAAAAAGCCTCCTCTGTAATGCAAATCTTGAGGTCACCTCATCAGTTTGCAGCTGATTTAGAATACTGTGCTAAAATCTAGCTGAGTCCAGGTATGGATTTTAATTTCAAGGGTGAACATACGGCTAAATTTTCATCAGGAAGGGAAGTGTTCTTCAGTTAGTCAAATGAAATAATTAATTTTTCAAGAAAAAATAAAATCCATCTTAGAATTTAAAAAGTAGAGGTGGGGAAGTAGGAAAGCACCTGGATTTCTGCTTTGTTAGATGTTTGCTGTGGAAACAATCTGCTCAATTTTAACAAGACTTGACATCACTGAGAAAATTCCCTGCCATCATTTCACACCTAGCTTTTTTTTTTGCTGTTTTTTGGGGTTTTTTAAAAAATACTGAGTTAAAATTTGTACACTCCTAAGCTTCTAAGTAATTATAAAGGAAGAAGGAAAATCCTCCAAGTGGGAACACTGAGGAGCTGTAATTGAGCTATGGAGATACCCTATTATCTATGCTGCCTTTTTTTCCTTTAATTTCTGAATGGCAAGTTTCAGTGTTGTTGAATGTCAGCCAAAAATTCAAGGTGGTATGAAACATTTAAAACATTACTTTTTAACAATGCCGAGAAACAGAATGGCACCATTTTAATAGCCAAATGTCATAAAGACTATTTTTATTTAGGAAAATCTATTTTAATTTAAATATCATAAGCCCATGAGCTATAACAAACAATGTTTTTTTCCATGTGCTTGGAATTATTGCAAAGAAAATTTACTTCTCCTCCCCCTCCTTTAGAAGTCTGAATATACATGTGTGTTTATGAGCATGTGTCTGTTTACAGTGATGGAAGGAAACCACTAAACTCCATTAGTTAATGCAATGGCAAAACACCAAAAAGGAGGTCTTCCCTTGGGGTTCCTTTTTATCCCATCTCTTTCACTAGTCCATTTTCCATATAATCCCCTTGCAACTGCTCTCCACAGCAAGCTGCTAGTGGTAACTGCATCAACCCAGATGAAGTGGAAAGTTGCTATAATTTCTTTCATCTGTGCTTTTTGTGAATTCATGCTCTGAAGGAAAGTTCCCTTTACCAGGTGCTAAGAAATGGAAATGTGTGTGTGCATTTGTGAGCACTGACCTGGGCTGGGTACTGGAAGGAGAATTACAGGCTCCTTTCTAAGTCCTTGAGCAGAATCACTCACAATGAGCTTTGAAGACCAGATTTCTCCTGCATCTTTTCCAGTGCAGAACACCAAGGAAAGAAGTGTGTGGGGGGGTCCTGTTAGGTTTTTGAAATTTTCATTTAATTATTCATCAAAGTCTGCGAACAGTTATCTGTAGTGAAACTGGCATTTAATTTCTTTGAATCTTTTAAAATATCTTTTTAATATAGAATTTAGGAGTTTGAGGGCCAATTCATAGTACTTCAGGTACTCATAATCATGATTATACACATCTGACACTTTACGAGATTTCAGTGTTAAATTGCAGATGGCAAACATAGCTCATGTTGGACTGTGCTATGAGATACAAAGGATCACAGTGAAAGAAATAGGATTTTGAAAAAATCAGGCTTTTCCACAACCATTAAACATAAAGAAAATCTATTATATGCTCACCAACACTTGAAGCAAACAGAAAGCAACCGTATATGCTTAAGATGGAATTTCCTTTTCTGAAGAGGTTTTACAAATAAATTAGCCTGGCCCTTGAACTAGCAAGAGTAATATGTGCAACTAAAGTCATCATGCAATTTAGAAAAGTCTGAGAGGAAACCGTGTAATTTACATTAAAGTAAACTAAATGTTTAATAAACCAGCAACAAAACCCAATATAATCAATCGTCTGTTGTTTTAGAGAATTCCACTAAAATTCACATATATTTCTATTTTCAGAGTTGGAATGTAGTCGAAACCAAGAGCTTTATACTAGCAAAATTACCTTTTCAGTAAAAAACAAACAACAAAACCCCACAATAACCTGTCCAACCTTTATATTCCTAATTCACTTTGCGTCACAATGGTACATCGATGATGAGAAAAAAGCAGAGTCCTCAGGTATGAACCTATTTTATCTGTCCTTAAAATTGCTTTAGAATCCTACTTAAAATAGGCAGCTTTTAGGAAGGAGGGGATCTGAAAACATGAAGGCCTCTTCACCCTTATCACCCACTCAGTCTGGGGCTTGGAACAGTTAATGAAAGTATTTTTTTCTACAAAGTGTAGATATGTACAAGGCTCAGTGGTGGCTCCTATGAGCTGGAACCCTGCACCTGCAAAGATCTCTCCCAAACAGCTCCTGGTTCCAGGTCCCAAGCAGAGGACAAGCCCGTGGTTGCCACAGCACTGGGGCGTGTGTCAGATGTTTGCTGTCTGGCTGCGGGAGCAGAGGAAACCCAAATTTCCAGCAGTACCTGAGGCTCACAGCCCTTTCCCACACGGGCACTGTAATTGTCCAAGCAGACAATTATCATTTATACACCAAACAGCACAACTTGGTACAACCCTTGTCTGGTAAAAGGATATCTTCCTAATCTCTCTGTATCCAGTCTGGTGCTGTTTACATGAAACTCTTCAGAATTATTATTAAACATAAACTAAAGTTGCTCTTCTAAACCAAACATCTTTGAACTTCAGTCAGGCTCCCTCAAACAAATAAGCTGTTTTGAAAATTATTTCCAGGGCGATGCCTGTTGCCATAGAGATGACATTAAATGAAAAGGACAAAAAATATAGAGGGTGATAAACTGCATGGTTGGATGACACACTTGACTTCCAAGTCTGTGTTCAAATAAGGCATACATGCCAAGATTTTTTATGAAAGACAAAATTAAAATGTATCACTATCAAGCTGTAACTGACAAGGTATTGTGTGGTGGCTGTTAACATAATGCTCCATATATTTATTGTTTGTCATTTTTCCGACCCTGATAAAGGTCTTTTAGAGCTGTAAATCATACCAATAAATCTGCCACTAGGAACAGAGGCTGTTGGGAGAATGAAAAGAAAAGACGAAACTGAATCACTACTTACAGGTTTCTGCTTCATGACAGACCTTAACTATCACATCAGAGATGACATTTATTCTTCAAATTTGGCACATTTTCAAACACCACACTGTTGGCTTATGACCTAACTTAAGAAAAAATTCTCTTGAAGAGTAGGCTGTTTACCATGGTGATGTATTGTACAGACACGATATTCAGTTGAGTACATATGGTTTAATACAATACAAAGTTTTTCAAATATTTAAAAATATTGGTTCACTCACAACAAGAATGTCTACTTAAAAAATTAGCTTTCTATCCACATCCTACTTATGAAGGGTCTACAATATTTTTGTGTGAAGGCTCTACAATATTACTGTGATGATCTCGATTGGTATTAGTTGCAAAAAAATGCAATAAATCATCTGCTTGTGTTCCTGCCTGAATACTTAGATCAACACCTTCTAAACACAGGCTTAGAGGCACCTAAATCTGACAACAGTCAGGAATAATACAAAGCGATACAAACACTGATAGAGATCAGATGGGAAAAACATGATATATTTCACACAGTGGAAAATATCTTCTTAATACTCTCAATATAGAAACTGCTTTACTAATCTAGACCAAAACAAGGATCCTAACCCACATCACCCAGGCACAACATCCTGTCTCAACACTGTCCTGAACCAAATGAAAGCAGTGAAAAAACCTGCCAAACAAAAAACCCTGAACACTGACAACAACAACAAACCTTATAAAACATGGCCCGGATTCTAAAAACCTGTCAGGGTTACTTTTAAGACACACTTCAGAAACTGGGAGTAAGCATCAGCCCATTAAATGGCAATTTTTGTCAATGCACACAATTCACACAATTGTATTTGGTAAAAGGTACAGCAGAAGAAGGGCAGACCTGGAGAACAGACAGAGAACGTTCAAATCTCTGGTATAAGCACAGGCATTGAACATATGGCTAGATTTAGAGCCAGCTCTCCAAAGTAGACAATGCTGCAGACAGTAGACAGGTAAGAGTCCTCTCACACATCAGGAGAGCGTTGCACGTCTTGTACCCACCCAAAACAGCATCTTTTACAAACATATATATTTTCAAAATTCTTGCTAAGATTCTAGTTGTTTTCACTGTATCCCTTTAAAGATTTATTCTGCATTTCTGAAAGAAAAGTACATGATATCAATGCAATACGTACAACAAGACCACAGGGAAGCCCAAGTCAAAGATGAAGTAGTGTCTAGGTATAACAAATACTTGATAATGATTAGAAACAAAACATATAATCAACTGATGTAATTCTGCCTGTAGTTTATTCTTAGAGCTCCACAGAAAGTTATTACTAAAATCCCAGTTTTAATCTTGCTGAAAACAAAATTTTTAATTAATGCAATGTCAGTTATTGAAAACTAAACTAAGAGGATGCCTTTGATATTGAACTTGCTGCCAAAATACTGCATAGGTGATAAGAAGAAATGCTTCAGGCATAGCAGGACAGGCAGCTGTGTGCTTAGAAATCGGAATCTTTTTCAACATCTGACTATAACAAGGTACCCTTTATGGCCTACTTCTATTAATGAAACTTTATAAATTTTTATTGGATTTGACAGTTAAAATTAAACAAATAAACAGCCTATTGCAGCATGAAACCACCTGATTTTATCCCCCTTGTGAATCAATGACCTTCTGTAAATAAGCAGAAGGTTAAGAAGGTGTAGATTACATAACAGAGTATCTCAGGCTCATTTGTTTGCACACAAAATTGAATGTTCATATTTCATTCAAAATTCTCTTTAGAGAAAACAATTTTCTTCATAGTATAATATTCAATAGTTTTCAATGAATTGGTGAAATATGATAACTCAATCACCTGCACTTCCTTTACTTTCCCAGGCTATTAGAAAAGATCTTTATTTCTGTTAGTCCTTTAAATTCTTCTGGAATATAATCCTAGAGTCAGCTTAAGTGTAATTAATACTAAGATTTTATTTTTAACACAAGAAACAAGAGGAAAACATGGCTATTAAACAATTTCTGCTGGTGCTTTTATATATGAGATATTTTTCCCAGACTTTTTTTCCTGTTTTGGCAAAGAAAAGGCCTTTTATTGCCAAACTAAAATATACCTGAGAGCAGTGCATAGCAAAGTTTGGAGGGAAATATATTAATACAAATGTATCTGAACTCTCTGAAAAAATCTAATTTATTCATATAATTAGACAATTTAACGATAAATGTACCTAAAGAAAGATACTCAGTAACACCTGAATCTCAGCAGAGACACGCCAGCACTGTGACGGTTTTGTCCTGTCCCTTCCCATGCCATTTATTCTAAACAATATTATAATGATTATTCTAGAAAACAACGCCTTACCTCTGACTGATGAAAGGGACTGGATTAATCAAAGGCAAAACATTTTATAAATGAAAATCCTAGAGAGAAGAAACTGCAGCTTTTAGGGAATGGAGTTTCCTCACTCACTCGTTAGGAGTGACATTGATGCTGCATTCTCCTACTTTATCATGTTTAAAAATATTATATAACCTAAAGACACACTGACAGATTTTAACATAAGTGACCTGCATTTACTTCAAGTTGTTAACCAGTAATCATTGTTACAAAGGAAAAATCCTAAAATTATCACTGGAATTAAATAATCCTGGCCTAGATGTGTCATCATGACCATTTCGTGAACAAAGTTCCTTCCCAGATAGGTGATATTAGTGAGAGAATATACACATTTATTTAGTGTTTTAAGACAAATACTAGTTTGAATGAAATTCAATTTTCAAAAAGTCTTGGCAAAATATCTACGTGAATCCT
>WEIT01004587.1:838919-865039 GCA_013389985.1 Dryoscopus gambensis | reverse complement strand
CCTGCACCTGGCATCTCTCCCCCCGGTGCCCACTGCACCCAGCACCCCCAGCACCCCGGCACCCACCCCCACCTCCATCACGCCCTGTGCCCTTGAGCCCCAGTGAGCCCCGCGCTGGTCACCTGCACCCAACGCCGGCAGTGCCCTGCCACAGCTGGCACCAGCCCCTCCAGCCGTGCTGCTGGGCACACCCCAATCCTGCACCTGTACCAGCCCCCCCGGACCCCAGCCCTCCACACACCTGCGAGTGCCACTGGGACCGCTGGCACACACAGCAGGACTGAGCCAGCCCGTGGGGCTGCTCCTCTGCCCCACTGCAGCCCACGCCGCCATCCCCCTGGTGTTACCTGCTCCTGTTGTCACCTGCTGGAGGTACGGCCAGGGCCGAGAAAACAGCACCTGGCCAGTGGCCAAGGCAGGAGCCACCCCTGCCACGCGTGCCCCTTGCTCAGGGCTGGTGGCAGGTGCACCCAAAGGGTGCTGTGGCAAGGGAACACCGGTGGTGGCCCCAACAGGGACCCTGGCTCCTGAGACTCGGGGAACAGCAGCGAGTGAGGGGGGCGGACCTGGAGCTCCAGCCCTGAGGGAGGCGCAGCCTGGTGTGATGGGACCTCAGTGGGCACAGAGAGGACCTCACCCACTTGCTGTTTTCTTCGGTCATGGGCCAGTCACTGGTTTTGTGGCTTTGGAGGCTTTGCTTTGTCCTAGTGCGTGGCCTTGGGCCTCAGTTTTCCCAGGTGATGCCTGTGTGATGGTTGGGTGCAGTGGGTGCAGAGGGCAGGGATGATTCGGGTGCAGGTTGTGGGGATCCTGGGGGTACTGGGGGTGCAGCTGTTCAAGGGGTGAACACTGCAGGCGGTGTGGGCAGTGCTGCGTGGGGGAGATGCAGGGCACAGGGGTGCAGGGTGTGCTCAGTGCAGGGGAACAGGGGGTGCAGGGGTGTGTAGGGGGGTGTAGGGGTGTGTAGGGGCGCTGGGAGCCAGCAGGCAGGGTGGGCAGTGTGGGGCCTGGTGGCTGCCCCGAGCGATGCCCCAGAAGCCGACGGTTCCCACCTGGAGAACGAGACATGGCCCAAAGGCACAGCTTCCTCGAAGGATGTTCCTGTGAGACCTTTGCCCAGCCTTTCGCCATCAGGCTGGGCCCTGCAGCCTCAAAACCCCTTTGCTCTCCCCCTGCTCAGCTCTGCTGGGCTGGGGCTGCAGGGCTGCTCCAGGTGTGTGTGCTGGCCGTGCCCTCGCTCTGCTGTGCTGTCCCACGCCGTGCTGAGCGCTCAGGGCAGGGCTGCCTGGCCGTGCCATGCCAACAGGGCTCGGTTCCATCCACGTGGGATTTGAGCCAGTCCTAAAGTGAGGACTGACACGCCAGGCCGTTTGCAATTCCCTCACACCAGGTCCTTTATTCCAGCAGTTGCTGGGGAGAGCCCATGGATGGAGGTTGCTCGTGCTCTCGTGAGAGACAAAGGCGCTGAATCCACTGCTGGGGCTGCCTGAGACAAATGTGTGTGCTCAGAAAATAGGGAAACTGGGTTGAGGTTCGATTCACCTCACAGTGGGTATCTCAGCCCCTGACAATTAATGGTGGGAAAGTTTCCCTCATGTGCTATAAGTCACTGGGAAGCTGCCTTTGTTTTCAGAGACAGAAAGCATTTTGCTTTCCGAGCTGCTGCAGCCTGCTCGGGATCTCCGTGCTCTCGAAGGGAGGCCTGAGGAAGCAGAAATATCATTGTTTTCTGTAATGACCCCATCATAACTCCTCATACCAGTGAAAAATTCATCATCCCCCAAATCTTGCGTGCAATTTCAGCTTGAAGATTTTTTTTTTCCATAGAATCAGAGAATTGTTCAAGTTGGAAAAGACCCCTGATATCATCGAGTCCAACCTTTATTCCAGCACTGCCATGGTCACCACTGTCACCACTGAATCGTGTCCACAAGTCACTGTCCTGCAGGGATGGTGACTCCACCACTGCCCTGGGCAGCCTGTGCCACAGCCTGGCCACCCTTTTGGTGAAGAAATCCTTCCTAATATCCAATCTAAACTGCCCCTGGTGCAACTTGGGGCCATTTCCTCTTGTCCTGTCCCTGTTCCCTGGGAGCAGAGCCCGATCCCCACCTGGCTGCCCCCTCCTCTCAGGGAGTTGTGCAGAGCCACAGGGGCCCCCCTGAGCCTCCTTTGCTCCAGGCTGAGCCCCTTCCCCAGCTCCCTCAGCCGCTCCTGGGGCTCCAGCCCCTTCCCCAGCTCCGTTCCCTTCTCTGGACATGCTCCAGCACTTGAGGTGTCTTTCTTTTCATGAGGGGCCCAAAACTATACCCAACATTTGAGGTGGGGCCCCACAAATACAGGGAGAAAACAGATTTTTGTTTAACATTCCAGCCCAAAGAATGTCCCTACACCAGTTTGGGCTCCCCCCCAGCATTCCTGTAGCACTGAAGCTGTCAGAGATTGCCCTGGGATCGTAGGGCTGTTCCTGCAGCCCCTGCCACAGAAACCGCCCATCCAGTGCTCAAATCAAACTCACCCCTCACAGCAGGGACAGCAGCTGGGTTGTTCACCAGCCCCACACTGGGAGAGACATGAACAAATGAGCAAAAAAGGTCATTTTCCTGCACTATCCCCACTACACCCACCCTATTTCCCTTATTCCCATCAAGGGGAGCCAGCCCTGACAGGTTTGGGGACATCTGGCTGTTTCCCACTGGTTTGAACCAGGGTCCCAAAGCTCTGCTCCCTGCACAGGGTCTGTGGTGGCACATGCAGGGCTGCACACACCAGATCTGGTCCCCACGGCTGCACCCCTGCAGCGCTGTCCCCCACTGTGTCACCCCGTGGTCTCCATGCCAGGAGCTGGGGAGTGGGCAGAGCCTTGTGCAAGGGCTGGCACCACCCCAGGGCCTCTCCGGACAAGAGCATATTTGACATTCCCAGGAGGTTTTGATGTGGTTGCTCAACCGAGTTCCTTAAGGAACCGGAGAGGTCAGGGCTGTGCCAGCCCACGTGGGGAAGGGGTGGCTTATCCTCGTGCTCCCCTGGCTCAGGGTTTAACCCCCGGGGGACCAAGGACCAGCACAAAGAGGTGTCACTGCTGTGTCCCACGGTGCTCCCAGCCACCAGGTCAGCCCTCCCTCGGGTGCTGGGTGAGTGCTGCTGGGTGGGCCTCATCTTCTGTGGGGTTCCACCTGCTGCAGCTGCTCTCATGGGGCCTTCTTGAGATCCTGGGCCCCCAGTGCTCCCTGGAAATGTCAGAGCATGCCCTGAAATGTGTCCTTTCCAGGTGATGGCTTGGTCATTGGTTACTTGGAGTCCACAGGTGCTGTTGGAGCCTGTGGCTACCATCACTCACCTGAGAGCGAAGCTGTTATTTAATACTCAAAATGCTGCATTTTGGCATATGCTCTGCCTTTCCCAGCACCTGCTGAAGCAGTGCTATGTTCAATGGCATTGAAGCTTTCCATCAGCTGCAAGTGAATTTGGAGCATTCTGGGGCTACTTGCCACCACCAATGCTGGTGTGTGCCACAAGGGTGATGTGTGCCACGGGGCCACCATGTTTGTTCCTCCCACCCCAGTGAGCTGTTGCAAGGGGAGGGGATGGATTACCAGCCTGGAAAACCCCAGGCCAAAATTACAGTCATCTGGACAGGACACGGTCTTAAGATCATGTCCTATCTTTAGGATAAATATACCTAATTTATTTTCTTTATAACTAATATATTTTCTTAGATGTAAGAAAGAAATGTTTTACAAAGAGGGTGCTCAGGCCCTGGCACAGGGTGCCCAGAGAAGCTGTGGCTGCCCCATCCCTGGAAGTGTCCAAGGCCAGGTTGGATGGGGCTTGGAGCAACCTGGGATGGTGGAAGGAGTTGGGACTAGATGGCCTTCCAACCCAAACTATTCTACGATGCTATGGAGGAAGGATTTTCCTGAGCCCTGGGCAGGACCTGGCCTCCTGGGGACGTGGTTCTCAGGCCGCTGCAGCCCAGGGCCCCCAGTGCCAGCGTGCTCTGCCTGGCTGGGCTGTACCTCCTGTGAAGCACAGCAACAGCACGAGAAGGAGGAGAGCTGGGTCCATACCTGGGTTTTGAGTGGGGGAGTGAGGAACTGGAGCAATCTTGGCTGTGCTGAAACCCCTGGCTGAGCTCAGGGCTGAATGCTAGCCCAGGGCATGGGGAAGCAAGAGATTTTGGAGAGATTCCTTCCCTTTGCCTGCTGGGCACCCTGTGGTCTCTATGGACTGGGTGAGGCAGTTTCTCAGGACACTCAGGACACAGCCAGAGCAGATCTAACCCTGCTCACCCCTGACACGGGGTGAGCCCAGATGGGGTTTGGCAATAACACAGGCGATGGTTCAGCACAGCCCCCAGCACTGCTCAGGGAGTCAGAGCACGGAGGATGGGGAGAGCTCACATAGTGGCCAGGTGAGAGTGGAACAGATGGAGCTGGTAGAAACTGAGATCAAAAGGCAGGAAACCTGCTTAACTGATGATAATCTGCATCAGACAGCTGAACTGGAAAATCTCCCAGCACCTGATGGGGAATCTGGGAGGGGGAGATGACACCCCTGGCCCAGCTGTGATCCTGGTGCTGCTCCTGCGTGCCTTGGGAGACCCTCCTGCAGCTCTTGGCCTGAGCCTGCCCTAAGAGCTCTCCCCTGGATAGTAAACTGAAAGCATGGGGAAATGGTGTGCGTCCTGCTGTCCAGGGAGTGCAGGAAAACTGTCCACGTGCAGTTTGCAAGCGTGCAAGTTCTCCTGCCTGATGGCAGTGGGGGAGGAAAGACTTGAGGAGGGGGATGCTGAATAAAGCCTGTCTCACAACTCACACCCCTGTAGGTACCTCCAGAGACACCATTAAAGGCAACAGTGTTACACCAAATTACCCGAGAAGGCAAAGTCCTGAGCCACGCACTGACCTTCAGGGAGCTCGCAGAAGCTCCACAGCCTCTCCAAGAGCCCGAGCATCATGCAGGAGTCTCACAGAGAACACAGTTCCCCCAAAGCACCTGGCTGGGCAGGCTCGGGGATGAGGAAGGGCTGACCTGGCACTAGGAACAGGGGGATTTCTCTGCCAGGATGATCGAAATGCAGCAGTTGAAAGGACGCTACTTGAGATCTGTTCCTTTTCCTGCTGCTGGGCCAGGGAGCGGATTTGTTCCTGGTGCAGAGGGAGGGAACTGGACAAGGAAGACCATTGGGCAGCGATTCAGCTGCATTTCATGGAGTGGTGAAGGGGCAGGTAATGCACACAGCCCTGAGCTGGAGAAGCTCAGGGAGCCCAGGCAAGCAGGAAGATGAACCCTTTTTTCCCTGGATCTCACACTGGGCCATGTCAGGGCTTGTGACACAGGCTGGCACAGACTGGGCAGATCCCATCTCCTTCCCAGTCCTCACTGCCCAAGCAGGTGTGTGATGCCCATCAGCCAAGGGCAGCTTTGAATAGCTTCATAATACTTCAAAATACTTCACAGAATATTTCCATCTCCATGCTTTAGGCCAAAATGTTTTTCCATCTTCTATTTTTTTCCCCCTGGATTTATCAGTTAAAAAGACAACCTAATAAAACCCAAATATTATTTTGTTCTGATTTCAGAAAAAAACCCCCAAGAATTCAAAATCCCGACCCTCATGTAACAGGAGGCAATTGGGAACACATCACTTGCAAACTGCACTTGGGAATCTCCCCTGCTAGGGAGAGGGGAGGTTCAGGTTGGATATTAGAGAAGATTTCTTCCCTGAAAGGGTGGTCAGGCACTGACATGGGCTGCCCAGGGAGGTGGTGGAGTCACCACCCTGGAGGTGTTCAAAAAACATCTATACATGGCAACTCAGGGTACAGTTTAGTGGGCAGAGTGGGATTCAATCAGAGGTTGGACTCGATGATCTTGGAGGTCTTTTCCAACCTTAATAATTCCATGATTCCACTTTAAAGCTGTTGAGAAGGTGTTGGCTGAAGGTGGAGAGGAAAGCAAGCTACAGACGCCGTTAGCTGACCAAGCACCAAGCCACCAAGGTGTGCCTTCATCAAGAAGAGCTTCATGGTGCATGCTTGGAGCAAGCCCAGCCCTGCCCACAAAGGATGCACAGCCAGGACAGAGGCTCCGTTTATTTCGGGGTAGTTCTACCAGCGCTGCATCTCACAGGATGAACATTTGAGTGCAGCTGAAAGGCAGACCGTGCTCCCGGCGCTTGCCAGCAGCAGTTCCTCCACACAGCTTGCTCTTCTGCCTCAGGATCTTGCACCTCTCAAAAGCCAAAGGTTCCTTCTATGGGTGAAATCTGCCTCGAGCCAGCAGCAGTGGCCACCTCGAGCACCCACTGCACCACCACACCTTGCTCATGCCCAGGCTCCAAAGCCACCGTCCCCGTGGGTTCGCTCAGCTGTGCTCATCCCCAGGGAGGTTCACGCCGCTGCTCTGTGGCCTGGCAGCATCGGGAGAGGTTTTGGTGAAGGTGTCCCCAAGGCTGGTGCAGGAGAGGTCGGAGCAGGGAGCCAGAAGCCCGGTGGGAGCCCTGCACTAGCGGCCTCCCCCCTCTGGCAGCTGGGACGCGTAGAGAGCTAGTGTGTGATGGAGGAACTGGTACTGCTCGCTCGTCTGGATCATCCCGCCTCTGCAAGGGAAAGGCAGGGTTCAGCAAACACAGAACCCACTCCCAGCTCTCTGCTCCCAGGGCACAAATGTTCTCGTTTCACCAGCCATGCCAAGATGCCTCTGAAACAGGCACCAGAGCAGCCCAAAGAGTGCAGGGGTTCAGAAGCATTGCTGGGCTGTTCAAAACGAGATTAGCAACTGATTTGGTGCTAATTTTCACCTGTACTTCTTGAAAACTGGCCAGATGGAGTGTTTCTGGGTTTAGTGGCTGAGCTGGAAGGGAGGAGCAGATGGCTGCCAGGTTCACAGCCCCTCTACTCTCCCTGATATCCTCAGGTCAGAGCTACAGCAGCTGACAGCAGAACCAGCCCAGCACTGGGAATTGTTTGCCATCCACACATCTGCATCCCCCAGCAACCCTTCTGGTTTCCATCAGAAACAGTCCCCTTGGGATGCCCATCCTGTATCTCTGCCACATCCCTCCCATGCCCCTCCTCCCAGGCTTGGCACCCAGCAGGAGCCTCCAAGGAGCCACCTGCTCTGAGTACCCACCTGTCTATGCGGAGACGGCACACGATTCCGAGGATGTCCACCTCCCCGTGGTCCTTGAGCTGCTGGCACCCGATCCTGGTGGCGATGAAGCAGCCGGTGCGGCCGATGCCTGCGCTGCAGGACAGACACAGCTGTGCTGAGCACCGACAGCATCCACTGCCCACGCCTGCATCTTGCTGAGCTGGGTGCACTCCTCTATTGGTTTGCTGCTGTGATTTCTTCCTAGAGGGATGCCGGGGTCCTGACCCCAGCTGCCAGACCAAGCTTCTCAGCCAGGCACCAAAAGCCATGGGCTGGGCTCACTCTGCCATGGCAAGGAGTTTTGCTGTGTTGCACAGCCCGGCTGAGGCTGCTCTGGAAGCACAAAACCAGCCCGTGCCCCATCCTTGTGCAGTGCAGGGGGCTCTGCAGCCCCTTCCCCTCCCAGCTGGGCTCTAACCGCAGCACCAGTGGTTTGCACTCAGCCTGCAGCAGTGCTTGCTGAGCGTGTCCCACAGGGACAGCCGGGGGCTCTGCTCCACTGTCCCCAAAGTCACGTAGCAAGGAGAGAAAATAGGCAGAGGCCATGTCCTGCAGGAGGGCTGTCCTGAAACACGGCTCCACATCCAAGGCACAGGCCATGCTTGGTGGCACAGGGAGCAGGAATCACAGAATCACAGAATGGGTCAGGTTCGAAAGGACCAGCCTTGTGATGCCATGATGATTTTTTTGCCTTTTCTTTTTATATACCTTTTATGAATTCCCAGTATTCTTAGCATACATACTTGAAATTCTTTAAGCCTGATATCTTAACACAGTCCTGGTGTTCTGCTAAGCCAGAGGACCAAACATCCTAAAGGCCTCACAGCTGCAGGCCGAAAAGCCTTACATTATCTTGAGAAACCAGGGCCCCTCTAGAACATATCCTGTAAACCAGGATTAAGCCCATCTGGGAGGAAATACTTTATTTCCTCAGAAAAAGGAGATACCATGCCATTCATTTAAGCTCCTCATTGGCGAATCTGTGTCAGATGTGCTAATTTATAAGGTCTGTAAAATTATATACGTGATGTACCATGTGTGCATTTCAGTGCATTCCACCTCGACCAATTGTTGCACCATATTATTAAATACCGAAGTAAAAACCCTTTTATCCCTTAACCGTGCCTGGCTCATAATTCTAGGACCAGGGAAAAGGCATCACATGGGGTCATCCAGTTCCATCTCCCTGCCCAAGCAAGGATCTTCCAGAGCTGGAGCTGTGGATGTACGGTGGGGCTGGTGGCTGGGTCCCAAACGCAGACCTCTCCTGCTCCCACCCTGCTGCCCATGGACCCAGGTGCAGGACGAGCCACCATCCTGCCGCCACGACAGGAGCTGCTGGCTGACAGCTCTGCTGTGGAGTGGCTGTTCCCCAGGATTTCTGCACCACAGTGGGACCCGTGCATGAGGACCCAGAGGGATTTTCCTCTCGGGCGTTTGCAGCCTGACCCCGAGGTGAAGCACAGACAGGGCTCAGGTGAGGTGCAAGCTCTTACCTGCAGTGCACCACGATGGGCCCTGGGCTGGCTGCAGTCTGCAGAGTCTCCTCCACCTTGGACACCAGGTGCAGCAGGGGCTTGGCTGAGTCGGGTGTTTGCTGGTCCGGCCAGGAAGGGAAGAGGATGTGTTTGACCGTGCGGTGTTCCTTTCCGAGCTTTTCCAGCACAGAACAAAGAAATCGGGATGTGAGAGCAGGGGCCAAATGAAACGTGGAGTCCAGCTCCAGCAGAGGACAGCAGCCTGCACCCATCTCTGCCACCCTCATCCCAAATCTCTCTTTGAGCCTCTGCCAGATGTGAGGGAGAGACCCCTGGGCCACAGACGATGGATATGTCCCATCCCAGAAGATGAGAACAGATGCAGGGTGTTCCAACACTGTCACCAGGGTCCAGGCAAAGCAAGATCTTTCAGGCTGGTGTCAGCCCAGGTGACCACAGAGAGCCCAGGGGGCAGAGCCCAACAGCACAGTGCAAAAACACTGGGCTGGTGGTGCTGCTCTGCTCAGCTGAACTTTTCTCTCACCCCAGGGCTGGGTCCTGCTCCGTCCTGTCCCCAGGCAGGAGGGGCTTTGCAGACCCCTTCTCTGGCATGGGGCTCCTGGGAATCATGATCCCTCCTCTTTCCTGTCAAGCAGCATTGCCATCTCACTAGAGATCCCAGGAGTGTCAGGGGCACTGCTGGGCCCCAGCATGCCCCCTCTCTGACCCCAGGATGAGGCTCGGACCCACCTGGATGGAGAGATCCCGGACCACGTACTCCGCAGACTCGCTCACCCCCTGCACACGGATGGTGAAGGGGCCATAGGTGCCCTCCTTCTCGGGCCAGTAGTGGACGCATTTCTGGAGAACGAGGCAGGTTTGTGGCTGTGGAGATGCTCAAGGAACACACTGGATGTTTGAACTGTGCTTGGGTCAGTGCTCTTGGGAGGGGCATCCCCTTGGGGGTGGTAGGGGAGCAGGGGAGGTGGATGTAGGGTGATACAGAGGGAAAGCGAGGAAGGGATGGATCCCTGTCCCCGCATCTGCTGTCCCTGGCTCATAATTCTGCCCTGCACCCTCTCCCATTCCCTGCCCTGGCTTTCAGGCCCCAGGGGTGCATAGGCCTTCTCAGCCCTGGAAGCTTCTAGATGCAGCAGGACCCAGGGCACAGGGAGGCTGTCAGCTGGGAGAGAAGGGAGCAAGGACACGGCCAGGAGAGTTTCCAGTTCTCAGCTCCCCCAGGCAGGTACTGCCGGCTCCATCCCAGCTGGATCCCCTGGCTGAGAGCTCCCAGCCCCGGGGGAGAGCTGTGGGGGGCCAGAGGGGCACTGCTGCCCACTGCTTCTGCCCCATCCCCCGGGGCTGCCCTGAGCCCTTTATCCTATTGTCCAGCTGGTAAAGCGTGCCCAGAGCACACAGCCATGTGAGGAGGAAAAGCTTTGCCAGGTAGGGCCCAGGCTGCAGCCCTGGGGCTCCCTTCTCCCCTTGTGATCCATCAGGGAATCCTCTGAGACAAAAGCACAGTAAGTGGGTGCACAGACCCCACATTTGGCCTCGCACAATCCTCCACTGTCATCAGCACCCCACTCCCCCTCGTGCCCCTGGCCGGGCGGTGCCTGGGCCTGGTGAGGGTCGCTGGTACCTCCTTGCGCTCCTGGAGCTCGGTGATCATGACGATGAGAGGCGCCTCCTCCTGCCACACCATCTCCCAGAAGTCGGTCACGGTGTTCAGCAGGGGTCCCTGCGTGGCAATGTACTCCCGGGGCCGTCCCGCGTAGCCCTGCCGAGCACACGGCCCGTCAGGGAGCCTGGGGGGCCCCGAGGGGAGTGGGGCCTGTCTCCAGGTCACTCCAGCCCTCGTGAAGCTTTTCTGCCTCTGCAGTTCAGAGGCTGAGCCATACACGCTGTTTCCTACTAAACCTGTCCTTAAAATGCTTTTGTAGATCTGCTGAGGAACCCCCAGGCTTCCTCCCCATCCCGCAGGTCCCCTCAGCCAGGAGCAAGTCCTTGAGGCTGGCCTTGTACGCCCAAGTTCCTGCAAGCATCCCCAGGCTATTAGAGTGACAACAGCCAGCGTGATGGATGCCTCGGCGAGGCAAAGCTCCCACAGGGAGCTGCACTCCTCACTGTGGGCATTTCCACAAGGACAAGCAGGAATCCCTGTTTCACAGCTCCAAGCATCCTCAGCCTCCAGTCACTTCCTCTCCTAGTATAAAATTGCCAAAGGTATCGAGAGTCCAGGCCTTCCCAGCAGTCCTGTTAATGGTTTGGTCTCACAAGAAGTTGCGCTGGCCCAACTGAGGGACAGGAATGTTTTCAGAACATTTTGCAGAGCTCTATTTTCATGCCTCAAGATTAGTTTTTTCCTAGGAAACACAATCTTCCATTCAGGACACCTGGAAGTGTCAACCCTGGGAAATCCACCTTCCCCCCCACCCCTGCTCAATTCATGGAACACCATCAGCAGGAAGAGCATCAATCCCAGGTGGGGCTGATGTGATCGAACACCTGCAGAGCCCTCCCAGGTTCCTGTGCCTGCCAGGCATGCCCAGGCAGGCTGGGTTGCCAATTTTCTGATGTGCCCACAAATTCCTGCACCGCTACACCCTTGGAGAGGGAAGGGGAAGGAAGGGGCCAGGAAATGCCAGCTGCACACAGGGGTGTGTGGGCACAGGTGTGTGTGCCACAGGGGTGGGCAGTGCTGTGCACTGTCAGCACTCGTGTGAGACAGAAGGGATGCCACGCAGCCCCGGGGCGCAGGGACAGCGTGCCAGTGTCACCTGGTGTGCAGCTGCACGCTGCCAGGCTGCCTCAGAACACACAGTTCCTCTGCTGCCCATGGTCAAACTGCCCTTGGACCTCCCAGCAGCTTTGGGCACAGTGCTCCTGTCCCAAAGCTGCCCCAAAGCTGCAGGGTGCTGCAGGTGGATCTCAGCCACAAGCACCATCAGAAAAGAAATGCTCCTCAGTGCCCTGCGCCTCCAACCCGCACCCTCTGAGCACCTCCTGGGGGCTTGTCTGCCACCCCAGACAGCACCTTCTGTGGGCTGCTTTTCCAGGCCCTGCTTTCCCTTCCTGCCAAGCACTCACAGCAGCCATGGCCCCACCTCTGCTTCCCAGTGCCCCGGCCAGTCCCAAGGGAAGGGTGCTGAAGGGAGATGAGTTGCTCAGAAAGAAGCCTGCCCACCAGGCAAAGCTGGCATCTGGCTCACACAAGATCCCATTCTGGGAGAGACTGCAGCCTGGAAGGGTTTGCACAGGGATGGATCTCAAAATCAGGTTGTCTCAGTAACACCCTAGGGGCTGGGGACTTCTCTCACCCCACTGGGTGCCAAATATAAGTCACACCCCATCTTCATTAGTGCTCCTTCTGGGAAATTGCAACAAGCTCCCTGGAAGAGCAGAGAAGAAATCCTAGGATGTGTGAGGTTTGAGGATCTCTGAGCTGCCATAATCTGCTGACACAGCTTGCCTCCCATGGCTTTGCCAGACTGTGGGCCAGGGTGTGAGGAGGAGATGGAGCAGCCCCTGCCAGGGAGCCTGTTGGGGAGCTCCATCTGCCCAGCAGCCGAGAGCAGCTCCCTCAGGAGACTCTCCCACCCGAAGGAACAGCGTCTCTCACATCTCTCCAGCTCCAACAGGGCTGGCAAGTAAAGTCCGCTAAGTTAAATCTGCTGCCCCAGGGCAGCCACAGGACAGCAGGTGACAGTGCCCAGCACGTGTGACCCAGTGTGGCAGCCGATGCCTTGTGAGGCCTGGGCTGCAGGCCCCGGCAGGATACTCACCGTGATGTAGTTGGCATTTATGTAGCTCTCTTCTTCCTGCTTCCCGGCCCTCCTGAGGCACACCCGGCTCTCAGGATCTGAAAGATGTCACAGGTATTAGCCAGGGGACTGATCCTGCCGGGAGGCTGAGTCCTCCTGCTCCGTGCCACGCTCAGAGCTCTCTGCACCCTCCCTCAGGCCTGTTCTTGTCCCACTCAGCCCCCCTGCCCTGGCAGGGCACAGCCCAGCTACAGCCCAAACCTGCAGGTGAGCAGGGGGGTAACTCACCCACAGAGACCCCCCAGGACAACCCCACAGCACCTGACCAGAACCCAGCTGGGTCCTTCCAGAACACCTGCAGCCTTTACACCCTTAGGGCCATGGCCCTGGGACATGTAAGGCCCCCGTGTGCTGCACACCCGGGCAGGACACCCCGGGGACAGCTCCCCACGTGCCAGCCCACAGCACTGTGCCCACCCCTGCCACGTGGCACCCAGCTCCTGCAGCACGGGCAGCAGGAGCAGGCACGGCAGAACAGCAGGAGCCCCCAGGAGTGCCCAGCCCAGTGCCAGGGCTGCTCTGAGTCACCCCTCGCCCACAAGCAAACACAGGCAAACAGGAGGCAAAGGGACCCAGTGGCACGTACTGGGGAGAATGGTTTTGTATCTGTCCTTGAAGGCACGTCCAGGGATTTCCAGCTCCTCCGGACTCACAAAGTTGGGTGGAATTTTCTGCAGGGGGAGAAAACAGCCATGAGGAAAAGTCCACTGCTGCCACTTGTGTCCCCTGGTGGTGGCAGACCTGGTTGCCCAGCAGGGCACAGCTGACCCAGGGGCATCAGCAGAGATGCCAGCTCCTGGGATGAGTCCTGTCTTTACTGCAGCTGTGGTGGGACTCCTTCCAGAGAGGCAGCCTTGGGAGAAGAGTGTGACATGCAAGGGCAGGACAGAGTTTTCCAGGCACGCCGATGGGACATGTGTGCACCACGGAGCAGGTGGTACCCGGGCACCCTCCCCTCTGTTTGCCCACTGGGGCTGTGGGGCACAGCTGGGCTCAGAGCCTGCTGTTCACCCGAGTCAGTCCCACCACCACCAGCCCCTGCCACCCTTCCTGTGAGGAGGGAGAGGGAATCATCGCACCGAAAACTCCTCCTGGAGCTGTGCCAGGCTCTGAGCATGCTGCTGGAGCTCCTGTTTCCTCAGCACGTGGCTGGATGTCCTCAGAAACTTCAGCGTGATGTCCCGTGGCGTGCAGACTGGCTGGATTGGCTCCACATTCCCTAGAGAGCTCATGTCCAGCACTAGTGACACATTGGAGCCCCTCCTGAAAGGCAGAGGGGTCCCTGGCTGACCTACTGCCACCCTGGGACAGAAGGACAGCCCACCCCACTGTATCATCAGTTGAAACCACCCCACACTGAGCAAAAGCCAGGTGGAGACCCCGGCAGACGAGGAACAAGGAACTAGCTGGTCATTTTGCCTTTTTGCTGGCAAAAGCAAAAGCCCCTGAAGGACGGTGCCGAGATTTGCCCTGGGCTGGGTGGCGGCCAGGGCTGCCTCCACACTCAGACCTGGTGCCTGCACGTGCTGGCAGGCAGAGGGCTGGCAGGCAGGAATTTTAGGGGAGCCCTGGGGATGAACAGTGCCATGGGTACCAGGGCTGAGCCACACTCACCTCTCCTGGAGGCGCACGTGCTTCTTGGCAGAGGGACTGGGCTTGTCCCGCTTGTCCATGTCTGCTGCAGCTGCCCGGGCTGCCAGGCTGCCCCTATGAACTCTGGAGCACACCAAGCAGGCTTGGACCATGCTGCAGCAGCCACGGAGCCCTCGTCCTGAAGCACAGCAGGGGGACACGGGGAGCCCTCAGCTCCTGGGAAATCATGGAGCCATCAGAGGAAAAGCAGCTGGAAGGGAAAAGTCAGATCTGAGAGATACCACAAGGCTGGATGGAGCCCCTGACAGCTGGTTCGCAAGCGAGGGATGGGTTTTAAATCCTCAGTTGTCCTGGAACCACGACCCCTAGCCCCTGTATCCAGGCAGATGGAGACCTCCCAGCACATCCACCCTCGGGGATGCCCGTGGCACTGCAGCCCACACGGGCACCCCTGGTGACCCTGGCCATGGCACCACGGACCACCTGCTTCCCCTGCGGGAGGACACCCGCTCTGTGTGGTGGCAGGGCGCGGTCTGGTTTGGGGCAGCCCCAGATGCTCTCCCCCTCCATGGAAGCACATGCCCTGTGTTTCCAGCCCTTCCCCATCACGTCCCCCTGCTTCGGCCTGGGGACATGGTGGGAAGAGTGAGAGCTGGAACACGGGAGCACAGCAGCGTCCAGCAGGTGACACGAGGTGGCTGTAGCTACCACACGGAGCCTGGCCATCTCCTGCCACAGGGAAACACAGATCAGGCAGCCTCAGCAGCCTCATGGCTCTGGCAAGGGAGGGATGGCCCCAGGACAGCCTCCTCCATCCTGCAGGTCTCAGCAACTGTCAAGAGGAAACTGCTTTATCTGGGTGGTTGAGCAAGAGGCGAGGGGGCAGCGCAGCTGGGGAAGGTGCCAGACATCCTCCATCACCAGCCATGGGTCGGTCCCTGGCAGGGCCGGGGAGGTGCAGGTGATGCTGATTCACCTCCAGGCAGAGCTCCTCACGGGGCGGGCAGCACCCTGGGATCCTGAGCTGCCTTCTCATCCCCAGCTTCCTCCATGAGGAGGAGACAGACCCACAGAGACAGGGAATGATGCAGTCAGAGCTCTTGGTGGGTGAAGAATGGGATCCCAGGCAGCCCATCTGCTCAGGGAGTCTTGTGGAGAGCCGGGGTCCACATGGTGGCTGGGAACACCATGGTTCCCCATGATTCCCTGCTGCCCAGTGGCATTTCTGGGGGTGGCAATGCCACCACTGCCACGCGCACCATCCCCATGCCCCATGCAGGGTGTCCTGGTGTTCTCCATCCAGCCAGGACAAGAGCAGCTGCTCAGCAGGAGCAGCAGCACCAGGAGAGATCCTGACCAGAGACAGCCCAGCTCCCATCCCAGCAGCTGTCCCTTGCACTCTGGCCAGGAAACACCTGGGAGATGCCCTCGCTAGCAGAGGGGCCCCGGGAAGTTCCTCGGCTGCCAGCACCTGCAGGGAGAGTGCTCACATCACCTGCCCAGCATCCCGGCCCTGCCTGGGGCTGCCCATCCACAAGCACATGCCCACCGCCCCTGGCCACCAGGGCCCGGCGCTGCCTGGCGAGGGTCTCCTCTCCAGCGGGCAGCGTGGCTGGGCTGGGGGCTGCCTACCTACCTGCTGCCCTGTGGCGTGGGCTGGTCGGTCCCGGCACAGGCCCGCAGGCACCGCGCGTGTCGGTCTGACACCACGGTTTGAAAGTGTTCAGGAAGCTGCTTATCAAAGGAGCTGCTGCTTCTGCTGCTTCCTCTCCCTCCTTCTCCCCCACCCCGGCTGCCGCCCACACACATACCGGCCACATCTCTGCAGCTCGGCTCTGCCGGGCCGCCTGCAGACCCAGCCCTACTCCCCACCGACCAACCTTCATCCTGCGCCTGTGGGCACGGCCTGGCCTCCCCCAAAACCCTGGAGTGTCTCCACGGGCACCTCCGATGGGGCTGGTGGAGTGTGCTTGATGCCCTCCTTGACAAACCATGACCAGCACTGGTGCCATCCATGGGGCACAGAGAGATGAGCTAGGCTCGGCCACTGGCAGGAGGGGTGAGGCAGGATGCTGCTGTGGGGGCACCAGACCCCACCTACCCCAGAGGGAGCCAGAATGAATCCTCCCACGCCTGCTGTCCTGCCCGTGTCCTGTGCCCCAGCTGTCCCCATCCTGCTGTGCCATGTGCCCGGGCTCGCTCAGTGCCTCCCACCCTCAGTGCCCGCCCATGTGCAGAGTGCTCCTCGTGCCACCCCACTGTCCCCCAACCCATGTCCACACCCCTCTGCACCCACGACCATCCCTGGGTACCTCGGGGGGAGACGTGCGGGCTTCCCCTCCCCAGCAGGGAAGGGCAGGGGTGTATTTGGGGAGGAAGGTCCCTGGCTCAGGAGTCTGGCTCAGGTAGGACAGGTCTGCCCTTGGGGCACTGCACATCCTTCCTGACGCATCCCCACTGCTCTTCCTGTTTGCTCTTACCCGGGCTCTGCACGCTTCCTTCCTCCTCAGCCCCCACCCCGCTGTGCTGCGGCGGCTCCCACTGCACCCTCCAGCCCCACGCACCCCAAACACCTCTCCCGTGTCTGCTCCCTGGGCTGCTCCCACTGCCCTGGGGAGCCCCCGGCTGGAGCCACCCCAGCCCAGCTCACTGTGGTGACCATCCTGTCCCCGAGCTGTGCGGTGCTGCTCGCCTCGCTGGAGAGCTGTGTCCGTGCACACCTGTGTGTGCTTGCAGGTGTGCCAGAACATCTCCCCTGGACACCCTGGGAGACCCTGCCAGTGCCACCTTCTACCCAAGGGCCAGGAGATCAGAGGGCCCCAGCTCCAGAGCAGTGCTGGGCTTGGCCAGCAGCAGAACAGCCTTGTCCTGGAGGAAAGGCCACCAGCACCTGGGTCTTACCTGCAGATCCTGGAGTGGCTGGAGGATAGACTGGGGAATTGCTCCCTGCCCTAGGTGGGATGAAAGAACACGTCTGTAAGGCCTAGAGGCCGCCCCACCATGCACTTCCCTTCCTTCCCAGCTGTCTCTGACAGGACTCCGCAGTTCCTAGGATGACAGCACTGCAGGACTTCACAAGGTGGCTGCATAAACTTGCTCTCAGTAGGAACCAGAGTAAGCAAGCAGGGTTCTTTGCTGCAGTAACAGGGTGTCAGACATGCAGAAGCTTCCTGAGGCTGGGACTGTATCTGCCCTCTAAGTGTGGAGGACACCTTTGTGGGTGACTTTGAGCTTAAAGTGTTCCTGAGGATGCAGCCAAGATGTAAACCCCTGGAGCTGCTTTTCCTGCCTTTTGCTGGTCTGATCTTGCTGCCTCCTCACTGCTCTGTTCCTCTGCCACTGGTGGGCAAGTGGGGGACAAGCTCAGTGTGGCATTTGGGGCAGATGCCACAGGGCTGTCAGCACATGGAAGTCACCAGGAATTTATCAGTGACACCTGTGTGCCCACACTCCCTCCCAACCTCCCCAGCAGCTGGGCACCTGTGACAGGGAGGATGGAGACAGCTGGACCCTCACAGACCTCACAGGGTCCAGGGAATGTCCACAAATCTGCCAGCACCCCAAAGGAGCAAAGCAGTGGGGCTGTGACAGCTGGGCTGTCCAGGGTCCTACTGGACCCAGGAAGCACCATAGCACATCCTGATCCTCTGCACAGAGCACAGTGAGCAGGAGACCCAGGACAGCACTGGCCTTTGGGAGCTGGATTTTGACTGGTTTTCCCCAAAGGGAAGGGGAACCTTTTACCAACACATGATTTTATGCAAGACACAAACTCCAGCTGCAAAACGGGTATGGAACAAAGGCTTTTATGGAGGCCGGGAGCTCCCTGTGCACCGCTTGTTTCAATGATCTGGGGCCTAGTGTGATTGAAGAGATTTGATGGGCATTTCAAAGGATTTCAGCAGTAAATCCCTTCTTCCTGCTGCCAGGTTCCACCTTGGTCATGAAATGCCCTTGGATGCTGCAGGAGAGATGCTGATGCACTTCCTTTGCAAAATGGCTTATTTGGTTCCACTCGAATTTGGTCATGACAGTGGATCACACTCTGGGTAAAAAGAGGAAACCGAGATGCTGGGATGCAGTGTATCCTCTGCCTCCGAAGCATCACAACACCAAGGTACTCATGCTCAGGGACATCCCCAGAAAAGCCTTGCAGCACTTTCCCTGTGCTGCTCACAGACCTCCTTGTGCAGCACTTTCCCTGTGCTGCTGGCTTAGCTCTGCCAGTCACGCACATACCTGTGCAGGACACCCAGGATATAGCCTTTGGAAACCACAGCTGGCTCCCTTTGGCTTTTCCTTATGCAGAAAACTCCAATGGAGACTGAAGGGACTGTCCTGGCCATGGCGACTCACCCAGGATAGAAGGAGCGCTGGAGGGAGGTAGGGATTTAGTCCAGGGATGTGCCATGGCCCAGGCTCCTAGGAGCAGAAAACTCTGCACTGCTGAGATGTCCTGCTCCTTACCTGCCTCTGATGGTGCACAGCTGGACCCCAGTGTGCTCCCACCTGCCAGCATGGCTGCTCTTCCTCCCTTCTGCCGAAGCACCAGCATGCTGAGGAGGTGCATTTGAAGGGAGAGCATGGGAGGGGACACAGACCTGTCGAGACCCCCAGCACGAAAATGAAGGTGCTGGTGGAAAACGAGGCATGAGCTGGTAGAGATAGGCTGGATGTGAGGGAGACCAGGAGCAGATGGAGGCAGAACATACTGCTTGACCCGGGGCATTTTTCAGCTCTCAGTGCCACTCGGGCAGCAAGCTGTCCCCTGTACCTTGCTGCACCCACCTACGTCTGCTGCCCCCCGGGAATGACGCTGCCCCCTCCTGCCTGCCTGCCCGCCCGCCGGGGCACACGGCGGGTGCACACCCACACGTGCAAAGCAAACATCCCTGGTCACTCATCGGTGCCCATCCGTGCCGGTGTGCAAAGACCTTGAGCAGTGAAGTCCAGGCATGCCCTCCCTCCCTCCCTCGCTCTCCCTGAATGCACTTTTGGGCACATCACTTCTGGCTACCTCTGAGCCCCGGTTTGGAACACGATGCTGCCAGCTGGCTCCTCCTGAGGGACACTGGCTGGGTTTGCAGAGGGGTGCAGTGGGGAGCAAAGAGCTGGGAGATGCTCTGGCCAGGGACTGTGCCTTTCGTATGCAGCTGTGCTTGTCCCGTGCCACATCACCAGCTCTGCACCAGCTGCACCGGCCTGGCCCGGGGAGCAGAGGGCAAGCTGCTGGATCCTACAAGCAGGGACTGCTGGGGCCAGGGAGGACCTGGCTTTGAGGGGAGACAGTGTCCAGTCTGGGGGCAGGTCCCAAGCCAGGGTCAGTGTGCTGTAAGGACAGGACCAGGACACCAAGTCAGCCATTGCAATCTAGTGTGAGCAAGGAGGAACCTGACAGCCTCTGGAGGGCCAAACCCAGGAGGGGATGGGAGGAAGCAACACTGAAGGAAATGGCTCAGGGCAGGGTGTCCCATAGGGTCACTGCTGTGCCCCTCACCTTCCTGCCTCCCTCCTCCGGTGAGGAAGGACTGGTGACGTCTCAGAATAGGAACATCCCTTGTGCCCCAGCACTCCTTGCTGCTCTGACCTTGGTGGTAGTGGGGTGTCAGGGGTGATGATGGTGCCCAGAGTGGTGCTGGGAGGATTGGTGATGGAGGGATGGACATGAAGGGAAGAGTCCCAGCTATTCCCACAGCAGCCATTCCTCCCAGCCCAACCAGGGATGTGCCAGACATGGAATCCCGTGTGTCCTCTGTCCATGGACATCTGTGCATTATGATTATCTGCTGGGATGCAAAGACTAGAGAGGTCTGTGACAGTCTCAGGGGCCTTGAAGGGTCCGGATAGCTGTGGGTTTACCTTCAGCAAGATATGGGGACCCTCTGGAGTTGGTGCTCTGGGGAGGAAGATCTGGATTTATCCCTGACTGGTACTTGCTGTTTGTTCACTTGCATTTTAAAGCTCCACTTCCATGGGGTCATCTCGCACCTCTGGCCATGATTTCACAGCCAGTTCCCTTTGTGCAAGGAGCACCTTCCAGCTCCAGGCTGGGACCTGTTTTTCCACTAAGGACAAATTCCTTATGCTAATTTCTGCCCCCCAGCCTCCTGAGCATGGGGTTCCTCATGCAGCCTCCCTGCCCTGATACACACACCCCAGCGTCTCTGCTCACCTCTCCCAACAGCACCATAGCCCCAAAGTCACCTCAGCCTGGGCAGGCACTGAGCTGGCACCCAAAGCACAGGCGCTGCCCAATGGTCTCACTCCCCAGGATTGCCCACCACACCACGGCTTGGTCCCATCAGGCCCCTTCACCTCTGGGTCCGGCACTCAGGAAGGGCTGGTCCTGTTTCCGTTGACACGACTGGGAGTCTGGATGTCCTGCAGGCTTTTGGAAATTAGCCCATCTCCTCCACTGCCTAAACATCGCTCGCAGGCTTGAAGGTGAAGCAGCTGCCTCGGGACTGAGCAGGCTCTGTGCGACCTGGCCGATCGGCTGCCGGCAGGGCAGAGGAGGACGGTGCGGTCATCCCGAGCGCCCCGCAGAGCCGGCCCGGGGCAGCGAACAGCCGAGGTGCGGCACCTTCCCTGGGGGGCCCGCGCCAGCCGCCCGCCGGCCCGGGCACAGCCCGCAGCCGGGAGCGGAGGGAAGCGGCTCCGCAGATTGCTGTTCCGGAGAGCAGCGTCTCGCTGTTCCAGCGTCCTCCACGGGAGCGCGTTCCCAAGGACAGCGCCGGCAGAGCATCCTCCTGGCGCGGCCGGGCTGGCGGGGCTGCGGGAGCTCAGAGCCCGCAGCGCAGCGCTGCCGGAGAGCCTGGACCCTCGGGCATCCCGCCGGGATGGAGCTGACCTGGGCAGCCGGTCGGAGGCAGAGGATGTGCGACCTTTCTCCCGTGGCCGGTGACGGTCTGTGCAGAGTTCGCTCCTGCTGCTGCCTGGCTTGAGCTGGGAGCAATTAAGCAGTTGCTGGTTCGTTTTGGCAAGGCACTGCCGCTGATCCTGCCAGCCCCTGTGCTTCTGCCCTCTTCTCAAGGAGAACCAGAAGAAGAGTTCAGGACCTGGATTTCCTGCTTAACTGCTGGGTTGTTTTCTTCTTTGAATCCCTCAGTTTGTTCAGCCCGGAGGAGACTGAGGGGAGACCTCACTGAGCTCTTCAGCATCCTCATGAGGGGCAGTGGAGGGGCAGCTCCAGTCTCTGCTCTCTGTGACCAGTTACGGGACTAGAGGGAACATTGAGGGAACTATGGGACTAGATCCTCCCCTGGATCTGTGTCAGGGGAGGTTTAAATTAGAAAGGAAAAAGTTTTTCTCTCAAAGGGTGATTGAACACTGGAACGGGCTCCTCTGGGGAGTGGTCACAGCTCCAAACCTGTCTGAGCTCAAGGAGCATTTGGACAAAGCTGTCAGGCATAGGGTGGGATTGTTGGGGTGTCTGTGCAGGGCCAGGAGCTGGACTTGATAACCCTGATGGATCCCTTCCAACTGAGCATATTCTATGATTCTATGACTGCTGAATAGAACCACTTTTGGTTTCTGGAATAAGATACTCTCACATATCTTCTGCAAACAAGCTGAGCTTTCCTCCAAATTTGCCAACAGAAGGGCAGAGCAGGTGAACCACCAGCACTGCTGGGCTGGGTTAACGCTGAGGCAGAGCTGGTGTTGCTGTGGACTAAAGAAGGTGCCTTGGCACAGGAACAGATCCCCTGGGAATGGTGATCTCCCAGAGCGAAAGTGCTTTACATCAGCTCGGTTTGTTCCTCTCCTCCTGCGGGAAGAAGCTCCCCCCATTCATTTTACAGTGGAGTAATTGCATGGAGGACTGTTCCTAAGCTGGATGTATAGAACCATGAAATGACAGAAACGTTACGGTTGAAAAATCCCTCTAAGATCATTAAGTCCAACCATTAACTGAGCACTGCCACGTTCACCACGAAACCACCCCAAGAGGTGAGGGTAAAGGGGATCTAAGCCAACACATGGGACCAGACCTCCAAGGTGCTGAGACTTTGATACTCTAGCCAACAAATGCCAGTGGAGAAGACACAGAGGGACAGCGAGAGCCACAGAATGACTTGGTCACCAGGACAGACTGCTGGGGACACAGCCCCAGCACCTGTGGCAGCACCTGTCTCATCTACGTGTCACTTGGGCTTGTTCTGTGCTTCCCCTGATGCCTCTGAGAGAGATGTGCTTTTAGAAAATGCTGTGTGCTTCAGTTTCCCTTGGGGAATGAGCTGTCTGCCGTGCTTGGACACCTGTGGGGCACACACACATCCTCTCGGGAGGCTCCAGACCACAGAACTGCCTGCAGAATCCTACGAGCTGTGTGGGCAGGAAGAAGCCTCCTAGGAACAGGAAACCCCCCAGCTCCTCTTTACTGTCACAGCACACAGGGCAGAGCAGGTCTCAGTGAAAAAGGCACAAAAAGGCCTGAAAATCCTGAAGATGCATCAATTCCTATCCTGGGCCCCTTGGCACACTGTAGCAGCAGAGACCTCGGCAGCCAGCACATGGGCTGAGCCTTGTGCCCGGCCCAGCTGAGCCCTGCTGGGTTTGCCCAGCACAGCCCTGCTGCCCCAGTCCCTGGGCCGCTCCCTCGGGGGGACTCTGAGCCTGGTGACCTCTCACCAGGTGCAGGGGCCATTATCAATAACAGGAAACGAGCTGGGCAGGAGGGGCAGGGGAGTCGGAGAGCCAGAAAGAAAGGAAGCGGTTAGAAAGCCGTCACTTCCATTTCTGCTGCAAGACAGCCTGCGCCCACGCACCGATGGGCGCGGGGGAACAGTGCTGCCCTTCCGCAGCCCGATCTGCTCTGGGATCGCCAGGGAGCGTTTGTGACGAGGGCACAGATCCTCCTCTAGCCTTTGATAACAGCTAGAAAGGTGGTTAAAATAGCCCACACTCAGCCAGTGTCCTGTGCAGAAATAGGTGTGGTGAGTCCAGCTGATGGCAAGGGAGTCACTGCTCCGGGGCTGGGGTTCTTAACCTTGCTAAAGACAGACCGTGCACGTGATGCTGCCTGTGTCCTCTGGCCCTGGCACAGGATGGGTCTGCGGATGCAGCTGCCTGGGGCCAAAGGGCTAGGGAGGATGTGCCAGCAGCTTTTATTTTAGGAAAAATATCTTCACTGAAAGGGTGATCAGGCACTGGCACAGGCTGCCCAGGGTGGAGTCAAAGGCACGTAAATGTGGCACCTGGGGACATGGTTTAGTGGTGAACCATGGCAGTGCTGGGGCAGTGGTTGAACTTGATGATGTTAGAGGGCTTTTCCAACCTGAGCAATTCAGTGATGATTCTTGCATAGCAAGAGGCCGAGCCCCTGACAGCCATGGCACGTTCCACCTCTGCAGCTGGAGGAGACTGGCCGTGGATGAGCAGAGGCAGCCAGAGGGCAGCAATGCAGAGATGATGGATCTGCCCAATGCTGCTCCTCTGGCTCCTAGCCGCAACAGAATGTGGGCCTGGCTGCTGTTGAAAGCTGTTCTGGATTGTGCTTTCTGGCCTCAGAAACTGAGGAAGCTGCCATGCTGGGCCATGCATGCTCCTGCTGAGAGATGCTGTGCGATTCCTCTGAGTCCTCTTGGTCTTGCTGCAACTGGGTGGCCGTAGGTGGGAGCCACGGGAGCGTGCAGCACATGGGGTCTGCTTTGTCCCAGTTCCGGGCATCAGAAATACCCCTGTCTGCTCACAGTACGGAAGCCGTGGTGCTTGGAGCCACAGATGCCCCAGATCTGGAGGAAAAGCAAAGAAACTGTGAGCTTTTTAGTTTCTTTTCTTCTGCTGTTGGGGCTGAGAGGGGTCCCTAGCTGCTCTGGGGCTGGGGACACCTTTCCTGCCAGCAAGTCCAAGGATGGAGCCATGGAGCTTTCAGCACTGGAGGAGAAATCGAGGCAGCAGCCGGTGTCACCAGAGCCCCAGATGCAGCAGAAGTGTTGGGCTGCTTGCCCATGAGAGCTGTGCCTTGCCAGACAGCAGCTGTCCCACCCCTCAGGGCTGCTGAGCACCCTGCCCTGCTCCTGCCAGCAGGGGCACGGGGTCGAGCCACAGGGCTGGCACCAGGGTGGTGTTTGTAGTGACCCTGAGTAAAGCACTGGACCTCCCACCACGGGGGCCTGCAGGAGATCACGGATGTGGTGCCTGGTGGGTGGTCACTGTGCAGTGCTGCAGCTGCACCATCTTTCTACCTCACCTCTGGCTTTTGAGCGGCATTTTGGGGCAGAGTGGGTTCATCTGTAATGCTGAGCCTACCTGTGGGGCCCAGGTCTGTGATACCAGGACGGGGCAGGAGAGATCTATGCTGCTGGTGAGTGGGGGAGAGGATGGAGAAGCAGCAGCTGAACACTCCTAGGGCTGCAGAGAAGGGTGCAAAGGCAGCGAGCTCTGCTCTCAGCTGGGGCAGGCCACCCCTGCCCTGCCACGCCACCAGCCAGCTTGGCATCATAACACTGTGGCAGATCACGTCCCTGCCAGGGGCACTTCCAGCTCCTCTCACAGCCCCTTGGGCAGCTCTGCCTGCCCCTCTCCTGTGGGCCTCCTGAGCCCGTCCCCAGAAGCACTAGTGGGGACGCCTCAGTGAGCTTTGGGGTCCCTCGACTTTGGGAAGCTGGAGTCCAGCCAGAGGCCCCGCAGAACCCTGATGCAGCACCCTGGGCAGATGTTTGTTTGGGGCTGTGTCCTGCAGAACTGACTCTGCCTGGCTCCGGGGCTCTGACAGGACCCCCATGTCTGCCTCTTGCTCCATCCCTGCGAGGGGCTGGTTCATGTGTTTGTCATGGTCAGGGATGACTGAGAATGTAAGGATCCAGGACTGGACCCTGAGGAGGTCCAGATGGATCCTGTCTCCCACGAGGAGCCAGGACAAATTCAAGCAGTGACAGCCCAGCTGTATGTCAGCATCCTCCCTGATGCCTCTTCCCCAGTGATCAGCCAGGCCCCAGGGGCTGACACAGCGCACACTCTGCCATGACCTCTTTTAACAATGTGCAGTAAAGGAGGGGAAAGGTATGTTTGTCAAGGGAGAAAATTCCCTGGAGACCTAGTGGGATTGTTCTACCAGCCCTGGTACCCTCCAGGGCAGAGGGGACTTTCAGTGACAGGCAGGGACAAAGAAGGAGAGCTGAGCAGAGGGCTCTGGGCTAGAGCAGAGGAGCAGCGGCAGGAGCTGAGTGGGCACCACCAGGCAGGGTGACCTTACCTGTGTGCACCACTGCAGAGAGGCTCAGGGGGAGCAGGGATAGACCCCAGGCTGGAACAACACTGGAACTGCTCAGCACCCTACACACAGTCGGGGTGCATGGCCTGGGCTGGGTGGAGCTGGGGTGGGGGAGATGGAGAGAGCAGGGATGTGCCATGGGGTGCCCTGCCCTTGTCTCTGCCTTCAGCAGCACCCTGCACTGAAGTGTTCCTGCTCTGAGCTGTTCCTGCTCCCCACAGCAGCAGCCAGAGTGCGCTGAGCCCAGGAATGCTCACTTCCTGGGCTGGCCAGCCTGAGGAGCTGCTGGCCATGCCTATGATTGTCAGGCCATGGGAAGCTGTTTGTATGTGCACGCAAGTGGTGTCCTCGGCCTGGGTGTGACCACACATTCACGGACGCTTTTGGCCCAGAGGGGAAGGAATAGACCTGTCTCCTTGTCTTAGTTTGAAAGACAGGTGTCTGCCAAGGAAGGCAGGAACCTCCCTTGGAATGGAAAATATGACCCCCTTCCCTCCAAATTATTATAACTTTGAAAATTCAGAGCTTTCAGGCAAAGATATGAGAAAAGGAATAACAGCTCTTTACTAGTGTGTGTAACAAGACAAACAAACAACAACAGTGGCAGCAACACCAAACAGAAGCAGCGCCCAATGCCACAACCAGAGCCCAGGGCCAGAAGCCGAGCCCAGAACCAGAGCCAAGGGCCAGAAGCAGAGCCCAGTGCCACAGCCCCGTACCACAGCCCCGTGCCACAGCCCAGAACCCCGTGCCACAGCCCCGTGCCACAGCCCAGAACCCCGTGCCACAGCCCCGTGCCACAGCCCAGTACCACAGCCCTATACCACAGCCCCGTGCCACAGCCCCGTGCCA